>NW_026467347.1:0-13240 GCF_026875155.1 Cherax quadricarinatus
GACTCAGCGGGGCATTCCTGGCGAGTGGCCCAGCGTTGGCACTTATAACATCGACGTTGAGGAGGTCTGTACAATGCAATGTAATAGCGTCTGTTGAGGGCTGCACGGGAGTGAATATAGCGTGGCAGAGTCCCCTGGCCAGTCCACTCAGCTAATATCAGACCGTTGGAAAGTCGACGAGGGCTTGCAACTTGCTCTGACGCCAGATATTTTGGCATTATCTACGCATAAAACAATGCTAAACTGTATTTCAAAAAATAAAGTTTGTATGGTTTTGACATTCAGCCAAATATCTGACTTTTGCCCTCACAAAAATCAAAAACAAATTATGATATCTCCAAAAACTGTCCATTTGCTTGTAAAACAATCTTTCCTTTATGTTCTCTGTGAATTTCATTACATTCCTGCTATTATTAACGAATTTACTGGCTTATATATGTGAATAACTTACTTCCGAGATAATCCGCGAAACAGCCGGACCACCGATTTTTTTTTTCGAGAAAATAGCATTTTCTCAGCATTACGAGTGTATATCATAGTTACCCCATGTTCGTTTTCTTTAATATAAGGACCCTGGAGATGAAAGAAGGAGAATGGAAGCCCGTCCCTGACGATGGGAATCTTATATTCCCGAGGGAAAGCTCTGGGAATAAGCCATATATTATTCATTCTGGAGTATTTACCATATTTCTTTGTTATTTATATTGTTTATTGTGTCATATTAGATCAATTGTGATAGATAAATAAGCCGTAAAAGCTATAATAGCGTTATATTGAAGCATATTCCCCCGCCACACTGAGACTGGAATTTTCCATGACGTCAGCAAAATGGTTCCAGAAGGTTCCTGGTTGGCTGGAAGTCTACGTATAAGTCCCGCCCACTGTATTATGATGCCAAATTGTCAATTATTTTCTTAGAAAGAATAATACAATAAATACACGAAAAAAAAAACGGAAAAATAATGAAAATTGACGATAGGTGAGCACACCTGCCGCGGGTGGTGACGTCACCCTAGGTGTTTTAAATGACCATAATTCCTTGTAGGAATGTCGTAGAGCAATGATTCTGGTGCCATTGTGTTGTCAGAGAGTTAAGCTATTTTTCTATAAGATTAACTCAATTTGTGAATTTTTCGACAAAAATTTTCGTTCGCGCTGAGTAGAGTCTATTTCCCCTAAAGGACCCATTTTCCATAGGTTTACCTGGAGTTTACCTGGATAGAGTTCCGGGGGTCAATGCCCCCGCGGCCCGTTCTGTGACCAGACCTCATGGTGGATCAGGGCCTGATCATCCAGGCTGTTACTGCTGGCTGCTTGCAATCCAACGTACGAGCCACAGCCCGGCTGGTCAGGTACCGACTTTAGGTGTCTGTCCAGTGCCTGCTTGAAGACACCCAGGGGTCTATTGGTAATCCCCCTTATGTATGCTGGGAGGCAGTTGAACAGTCTCGGGCCCCTGACACTTATTGTATGGTCTCTTAACGTGCTAGTGACACCCCTGCTTTTCATTGGGGGGATGTTGCATCGTCTGCCAAGTCTTTTGCTTTCGGAGAGAATGATTTTCTTGTGCAAGTTTGGTACTAGTCCCTCTATGATTTTCCAGGTGTATATAATCATATATCTCTCCCGCCTGCATTCCAGGGAGTACAGGTTCAGGAACTTCAAGTGTTTCCCAGTAATTGAGGTGTTTTATCTCCGTTATGCGTGCCGTGAAGGTTCTCTGTACATTTTCTAGGTCAGCAATTTCACCTGCCTTGAAAGGTGCTGTTAGTGTGCAGCAATATTCCAGCCTAGATAGAACAAGTGACCTGAAGAGTGTCATCATGGGCTTGGCAGCCCTAGTTTTGAAGGTTCTCATTATCCATCCTGTCATTTTTCTAGCAGTTGCGAGTGATACAATGTTATGGTCCTTGAAGGTGAGATCCTCCGACATGATCCCTCCCAGGTCTTCGACGTTTGTTTTTCGCTCTATTGTGTGGCTGGAATTTGTTTTATACTCTGATGAAGATTTAATTTCCTCGTGTTTACCATATCGGAGTAATTGAAATTCTCATCGTTGAACTTCATATTGTTTTCTGCAGCCATTGAAAGATTTGGTTGATGTCTGCCTGGAGCCTTGCAGTGTCTGCAATGGAAGACATTGTCATGCAGATTCGGGTGTCATCTGCAAAGGAAGACACGGTGCTGTGGTTGACATCCTTGTCTATGTCAGATATGAGGATGAGGAACAAGATGGGAGCGAGTACTGTGCCTTGTGGAACAGAGCTTTTTACCGTAGCCGCCTCAGACTTTACTCTGTTGACTACTACTCTGTCTGTTTGTGAGGAAATAATAGATCCATCTACCAACTTTTCCTGTTATTCCTTTAGCACGCATTTTGTGCGCTATTACGCCATGGTCACACTTGTCGATAGCTTTTGCAGAGTCTGTGTATATTACATCTGTATTCTTTTTGTCTTCTAGTGTATCTAGGACCTTGATGTAGTGATCCAGTAGTTGGGACAGACAGGAGGTGCAGAAACTCCTAAGATAATTGTCAATGATATCTATATCACTGGCATTATAGTTATTAAAATTATTTATATCATTGCGTAGTCTGACCAAATTTTTGATAAATGCCATGTCACGTTCGTTAGGCTACTATTACAATATCACTGCTTGTGGACTGGCTGTTTTTCTAATGCTATAATATTCAATCTTTCTGGCTATGGGTGTTGCTATGTCTGGGGGCACTTCCTGCCTGCCTCGTGCCTCCCGCCTCTCTGAATCACTCCAGCAAAGGCGCTTCCTGTGATCGTATTTGCTTGGACCTCCTCCTCTTTTCTGCAACATTGCAAGGTTCTGATGATGTGCTGATGCAACACGAAAAGCCTAGACCTATCAGTCAACTCTCCCTGTGGATATTATTCTAACTTCACAAGATTTTGAAGTGGCAATACATAACATGCCCATGCACTCTGCCCCAGGCCGAGACTCGTGGAACTCCATGTTCATCAAGAACTGCAAGAAGTCCCTATCACGTGCCTTCAGCATTTTATGGAGAGGGAGCATGGACACAGGGGTCATCCCACAAACACTAAAAACAACAGACATAGCCCCGCTCCACAAAGGTAGCAGTAAAGCAATTGCAAAGAACTACAGACCAATTGCACTAACATCCCATATCATACAAATCTTTGAGAGGGTTCTAAGAAGCAAGATAGCCAACCACTTAGATACCCATCAGTTACACAACGTAGGGCAACACGGGTTTAGAGCAGGTCGTTCTTGCCTGTCCCAGCTACTGGACCACTATGACAAGGTCCTGGATGCTGTTGAGGATAAACAAAATACAGATGTAGTATACACAGACTTTGCAAAAGCTTTCGACAAGTGTGACCATGGTGTAATAGCACACAAAATGCGGGATAAAGGAATAACGGGAAAAGTTGGTAGATGGATCTACAACTTCCTGACAAATAGAACACAAAGAGTAATAGTAAACAGAGTAAAGTCCCAGGCAGCCATCGTAAAAAGCTCTGTTCCATAAGGCACAGTACTCGCTCCCATTCTATTCCTCATCCTCAATTCTGACATAGACAGAGATGTAAGCCATAGCTCCGTGTCTTCTTTTGCAGATGACACCCGGATCACCATGGCAGTGACCTCCATCGAAGACACTGCAAGACTCCAAGCGGACATCAACCAAATCTTTGAATGGGTCACTCCAAAACAATATGAAGTTCAACGAGGAGGAATTTCAACTACTCAGATATGGAAAACTTGAAGAAATTAAAAACGTGTCAGGGTATACCACAAATTCTAACCATACAATAGAGCGGAAAAATAATGTGAAGGACTTGAGGGGGATAATGTCAGAGAATCTCTCATTCAAAAACCACAACAATATATCTACCTCATCGCGGGAAAATAAAGGGAGGGTAATGAAACCTTTCAAAATAGGGCCCCAAAGCCCTTATATTCTCTTCAAAGTTTGTCTCTCTGGCGGGAAAAACTGGTACCTCCCCCCTCAACGGGCGAATTGCAGCCCGGGAGTGTCAAAAAATTTTTACGGCCACAAAATGCGTAAGGGTAAAAACTACGGGGGGGGGGGGGGGGGGGGGCCCTTGATCTGTTTTCCCCGGGAACGGGCAGGAGTCTGAATATACACTTGGAAGTCCTGGATGGTTTTGGTCCCCCCTGCACCAAAAACACTCCATATAAAAAAAGACTCGCAGGAGATAAACTTTCCCCCGATAAATAACAGGGGGCACATCCCTAGAGAAACAAATACACGGGAAAACTGTTCATTGCCTCCCAGCATACAAAGGGGATTCCCAAATAGACCCAGGGCTGTCTTCAAAAAGGGATAGAACGGGCCCTAAATCATCCCTCCCAACCCGGGCGTGGTTGTAATCATTTGGGTTGGAAACATGGGGCCCCTGGTCTCAGCCGGGCCGGGGGGCTTGCCCCCAAAACCCCTTCCGGGGAAAACTCCAGGTAAACCAAATTAAACTGAAAAATTTAGGTAAAACACTAGTTCTCACCCCAAAAAAACCTAGTGTTAACTTCCAAGTAAACTTTTAACTTTCTCTCTTTTATTTTCTCCTCCTCTCTCTTCTCTTCCCTCTTTCTCCCCTCTCTCTCTTCTCCTCTCTCTTTCCTCTCTTCTCTCTCTTCTTCTCTATTATCATCTATTATTCTCCCCCCTTCTTCTCCCCCTGTCAACAACCCTTGGTATTACGTACTTCACATAGTAAACAAAAAATATCGACATTTCTTGGTCTCACAACAATCGATACTCAAATGGTTCTTGTTATCATCTTGATAAATATGGTCACCAAGGACCTGACTTTTTCGATCCTCGGCCTCATTTCCCCGGACTTTCATTTTATATTACGAAAATGAATTTCAGTCGTTTAGAGCTCGGTTAAAACTGCCCTTTTAAAGGGCCTTAGAAACAAACACACGAGTTTTTGCAGTGGGGGGGTATATACCTTTTCCTTTGGTCCGCCTCCGTTGGTGCTCTTAAAATGAACGGCATTTTGGTTACCGGGGAACAAATCCCCCCTTTCCCGTCTGGGGTCACCTTGCCCCTGTTACGGGGCTTTTTTCTGGAGGTTTTTTTATGATAGGGGCTGTACCTCTATTTTCAGGTATAGGTGTAACAAAGCTGAAAATTGGGGGCCTTTCCTCAATTTTCGTGGGAACTCTGTGTTTGGGGGCTTTTGCCCCTTTAATCTTCTCCCAAAAAATAAAGCCTTGGGCGTTTTTAGAAAAATTAGATCAAATGACACCGCAAAAATTTTTATCACAAACAAAAAACCTTTGTGTTTTTAAAATATCTTCCCACTTTCTTTAAACGTTCTGGAAGGTTGCCAGAAAAAATTTTTCCAAAAAACCTTTTTTTAACGATCTTTGTTTTATTTCTCTTTTGAAAAAAGGACTATTTCAGTTTTTTTTTTTTTTTAAAAATCTTTTGAACCATATTTAAAACTCGGGCCCCAAATGGGGCCGCGGCCAAAAGAGGGAGGAATAGATGTCCGACTTCTCAAAAAGATTTTATTAGGTTGTTGGGAGTTTAAAGGGCCCCACGACTTGCTTTCCCCTTGGTGCAAATGGGAAAAAAAATTTTCCAGGGAGTATCTTAAACGCGTCAAATGAGGGATCCCGGACCACGAGAATATTCTTATTCTCTTGAAAAAAAAAAGAGAACATTTTAGCGTAAAATATTAACAATGCTTTTAACTAATTACCCCAAAATTTATACTGTTAAATAAGAAAAAATATATAAAAAAACCGCAGATATCTGTAATAATTTAAACAATTGTGATTTAACTTTTGATGTTTTAAAGCACTTGTGATTTAAGAACTTGTGATGTTAATACACTTGAAGTTAATACACTTGTGATGTTAAAACACTTGTAATGTTAATACACTTGTGATGTTAATACACTTGTAATGTTAATACACTTGTGATGTTAATACACTTGTGATGTTAATACACTTGTGATGTTAATACACTTGTGATGTTAATACACTTGTGATGTTAATACACTTGTGATGAGAGGTCACTTTAAGCGCGAGATAATGATGATACAAGCTGTTAGCTTCCTTGTTAATGACTGAGTAAAGTGGTTCATAAAGGATTGTTAGACTTATAAACACGAGGAATCTCTGAGCTGATCATTCTCCGCGTGTTATGTTGTGTCTTCTCTCTGCTACCCACAGTAATAATAATAATAATAATAATAATAATAATAATAATAATAATAATAATAATAATAATAATATCTTTATTTACTATAAGTACATATACAAGGTATACAGACCATAGCTGACATCAATGACATATTACTATAAGAAAGACCCTTGTTATGCTGAGCATTTAGCGCAAATTAGGCCATTTTTGTCTCAGGATGCGACCCACACCAGTCCACTAACACCCAGGTACCTACTTTACTGATGGGTGAACATGGAAACACCTCCTACTGTTTCCTGCCGTACCGGGGAATTGAAGCCGGACCCCAAGCGTGTGAAGCGAGAGGTTTTGCCCCAGGCAACGGACTGTCGTGTTTCCTTGAAGTATCCTTGAAATGGCACAATAAAATAACAAAGATTTTTTTTCATCTTCCTCAAAGAATTTCACTTATAACTTGATTGAGATTCCTTCATCAGCTCTTCTGTAATGTAGGTATAGAAATTATGATGGTGCACTATAACTGTAGCCAGGTACCCTAACTGTAGCCAGGTACCCTCTGGCTAATGTATGATGGTGCACTATAACTGTAGCCAGGTGACCTCTGGCTAATGTATGATGGTGCACTATAACTGTAGCCAGGTACCCTCTGGCTAATGTATGATGGTGCACTATAACTGTAGCCAGGTACCCTCTGGCTAATGTATGATGGTGCACTATAACTGTAGCCAGGTACCCTCTGGCTAATGTATGATGGTGCACTATAACTGTAGCCAGGTACCCTCAGGCTAATGTATGATGGTGCACTATAACTGTAACCAGGTGACCTCTGGCTAATGTATGATGGTGCACTATAACTGTAGCCAGGTACCCTCTGGCTAATGTATGATGGTGCACTATAACTGTAGCCAGGTACCCTCTGGCTAATGTATGATGGTGCACTATAACTGTAGCCAGGTGACCTCTGGCTAATGTATGATGGTGCACTATAAATGTAGCCAGGTACCCTCTGGCTAATGTATGATGGTGCACTATAACTGTAGCCAGGTACCCTCTGGCTAATGTATGATGGTGCACTATAACTGTAGCCAGGTGACCTCTTGCTAATGTTTGATGATGCACTAAAACTGTAGCCAGGTACCCTCTGGCTAATGTATGATAGTGCACTATAACTGTAGCCAGGTACCCTCAGGCTAATGTATGATGGTGCACTATAACTGTAGCCAGGTACCCTCATGGCTAATGTATGATGGTGCACTATAACTGTAGCCAGGTACCCTCAGGCTAATGTATGATGGTGCACTATAACTGTAGCCAGGTACCCTCTGGCTAATGTATGATAGTGCACTATAACTGTAGCCAGGTACCCCCAGGCTAATGAATGATGGTGCACTATAACTGTAGCCAGGTACCCTCAGGCTAATGCATGATGGTGCACTATAACTGTAGCCAGGTGACCTCTGGCTAATGTATGATGCTGCACTAAACTGTAGCCAGGTACCCTCAGGCTAATGTATGATGGTGCACTATAACTGTAGCCAGGTACCCTCAGGCTAATGTATAATGGCGCACTATAACTGTAGCCAGGTACCCTCTGGCTAATGTATGATGGTGCACTATAACTGTAGCCAGGTACCCTCTGGCTAATGTATGATAGGTGCACTATAAACTGTAGCCAGGTACCCCCAGGCTAATGAATGATGGTGCACTATAACTGTAGCCAGGTACCCTCAGGCTAATGTATGATGGTGCACTAAACTGTAGCCAGGTACCCTCTGGCTAATGTATGATGGTGCACTATAACTGTAGCCAGGTGACCTCTGGCTAATGTATGATGGTGCACTATAACTGTAGCCAGGTACCCTCTGGCTAATGTATGATGGTGCACTATAACTGTAGCCAGGTACCCTCTGGCTAATGAATGATGGTGCACTATAACTGTAGCCAGGTACCCTCAGGCTAATGTATGAGGGTGCACTATAACTGTAGCCAGGTGACCTCTGGCTAATGTATGATGGTGCACTATAACTGTAGCCAGGTACCCTCTGGCTAATGTATGATGGTGCACTATAACTGTAACCAGGTACCCTCTGGCTAATGTATGATGGTGCACTATAACTGTAACCAGGTGACCTCTGGCTAATGTATGATGGTGCACTATAACTGTAGCCAGGTACCCTCTGGCTAATGTATGATGGTGCACTATCACTGTAGCCAGGTACCCTCTGGCTAATGTATGATGGTGCACTATAACTGTAGCCAGGTAACCTCTGGCTAATGTATGATGGTGCACTATAAATGTAACCAGTGTGACCTCTGCTAATGTTATGATGGTGCACTAAAACTGTAGCCAGGTACCCTCTGGCTAATGTATGATGGTGCACTATAACTGTAGCCAGGTACCCTCTGGCTAATGAATGATGGTGCACTATAACTGTAGCCAGGTACCCTCGGCTAATCGTATGATGGTGCACTATAACTGTAGCCAGGTACCCTCAGGCTAATGTATGAAGGTGCACTATAACTGTAGCCAGGTACCCCAGGCTAATGTATGATGTGCACTATAACTGTAGCCAGGTACCCTCAGGCTAATGTATGATGGTGCACTATAACTGTATCCAGGTACCCTCTGGCTAATGTATGATGGTGCACTATAACTGTAAGCCAGGTACCCTATGGCTAATGTATGATGTGCACTATAACTGTAGCCAGGTACCCCTCGGCTAATGTATGATAGTGCACTATAACTGTAGCCAGGTACCCTCTGGCTAATGTATATGGCGCATTATAACTGTAGCCAGGTACCCTCAGGCTAATGTATGATGGTGCACTATAACTGTAGCCAGGTACCCTCTGGCTAATGTATGATGTGCACTATAACTGTACCAGGTACCCTCAGGCTAATTAATGATGGTGCACTATAACTGTAGCCAGGTACCCCTCTGGCTAATGTATGATGGTGCACTAAACTGTAGCCAGTTACCCTCTGGTAATGTATGATGGTGCACTATAACTGTAGCCAGGTGACCTTTGGCTAATGTATGATGGTGCACTATAACTGTAGCCAGGTTACACTCTGGCTAATGTATGATGGTGCACTATAACTGTACCATGGTACCCTCTGGCTAATGAATGATGGTGCACTATAACTGTAGCCAGGTGACCTCATGGCTAATGTATGAAGGGTGCACTATAACTGTAGCCAGGTACCCTCAGGACTAATGTATGATGGTGCACTATAACTGTAGCCAGGTACCTCTGGCTAATGTAATGATGGTGCACTATAACTGTAGCCAGGTGACCTCTGGCTAAAGTATGATGGTGCACTATAACTGTAACCAGGTACCCTCTGGCTAATGTATGATGGTGCAATATAACTGTAGCCAGGTACCCTCTGGCTAATGTATGATAGTGCACTATAACTGTAGCCAGGTACCCTCAGGCTAATGTATGATGGTGCACTATAACTGTAGCCAGGTGACCTCTGGCTAATGTATGATGGTGCACTATAACTGTAACCAGGTGACCTCTGGCTAATGTATGATGGTGCACTATAACTGTAGCCAGGTACCCTCTGGCTAATGTATGATGGTGCACTATAACTGTAGCCAGGTACCCTCTGGCTAATGTATGATGGTGCACTATAACTGTAGCCAGGTACCCTATGGCTAATGTATGATGGTGCACTATAACTGTAGCCAGGTACCCTCAGGCTAATGTATGATGGTGCACTATAACTGTAGCCAGGTACCCTCAGGCTAATGTATGATGGTGCACTATAACTGTAGCCAGGTACCCTCTGGCTAATGTATGATGGTGCACTATAACTGTATCCAGGTGACCCCTGGCTAATGTATGATGGTGCACTATAACTGTAACCAGGTACCCTCTGGCTAATGTATGATGGTGCACTATAACTGTAGCCAGGTACCCTCTGGCTAATGTATGATAGTGCACTATAACTGTAGCCAGGTACCCTCTGGCTAATGTATGATGGTGCATTATAACTGTAGCCAGGTACCCTCAGGCTAATGTATGATGGTGCACTATAACTGTAGCCAGGTACCCTCTGGCTAATGTATGATGGTGCACTATAACTGTAGCCAGGTACCCTCAGGCTAATGTATGATGGTGCACTATAACTGTAGCCAGGTACCCTCTGGCTAATGTATGATGGTGCACTATAACTGTAGCCAGTTACCCTCTGGTTAATGTATGATGGTGCACTATAACTGTAGCCAGGTGACCTTTGGCTAATGTATGATGGTGCACTATAACTGTAGCCAGTTACACTCTGGCTAATGTATGATGGTGCACTATAACTGTAACCAGGTACCCTCTGGCTAATGTATGATGGTGCACTATAACTGTAGCCAGGTGACCTCTGGCTAATGTATGATAGTGCACTATAACTGTAGCCAGGTACCCTCAGACTAATGTATGATGGTGCACTATAACTGTAGCCAGGTGACCTCTGGCTAATGTATGATGGTGCACTATAACTGTAGCCAGGTGACCTCTGGCTAAAGTATGATGGTGCACTATAACTGTAGCCAGGTACCCTCTGGCTAATGTATGATGGTGCAATATAACTGTAGCCAGGTACCCTCTGGCTAATGTATGATAGTGCACTATAACTGTAGCCAGTTACCCTCAGGCTAATGTATGATGGTGCACTATAACTGTAGCCAGGTGACCTCTGGCTAATGTATGATGGTGCACTATAACTGTAGCCAGGTACCCTCTGGCTAATGTATGATGGTGCACTATAACTGTAGCCAGGTACCCTCTGGCTAATGTATGATGGTGCACTATAACTGTAGCCAGGTACCCTCTGGCTAATGTATGATGGTGCACTATAACTGTAGCCAGGTATCCTCAGGCTAATGTATGATGGTGCACTATAACTGTAGCAGGTACCCTCTGGCTAATGTATGATGGTGCACTATAACTGTAGCCAGGTGACCTCTGGCTAATGTATGATGGTGCACTATAACTGTAGCAGGTACCCTCTGGCTAATGTATGATGGTGCACTATAACTGTACCAGGTGACCTCTGGCTAATGTATGATGGTGCACTATAACTGTAGCCAGTGACCTCTGGCTAATGTTGATGGTGCACTATAACTGTAGCCAGGTACCCTCTGGCTAATGTATGATGGTGCACTATAACTGTAGCCAGGTACCCTCTGGCTAATGTATGATGGTGCACTATAAACCTTGTATGATCAGGTAACCTACCCTCATGGCTAATGTATGTGGTGCACTATAACTGTAGCCAGGTACCCCAGGCTAATGTATGATGGTGCACTATAACTGTAGCCAGGTACCCTCTGCTAATGTATGATGGTGCACTATAACTGTAGCCAGTGTACCCTCTGGCTAATGTATGATAGTGCACTATAACTGTAGCCAGGTACCCCCTGCTAATGAATGATGGTGCACTATAACTGTAGCCAGTACCCTCATGGCTAATGTATGATGGTGCACTATAACTGTAACCAGGTGACCTCTGGCTAATGTATGATGGTGCACTATAACTGTAGCCAGGTGACCTCTGGCTAATGTATGATGGTGCACTATAACTGTAGCCAGGTACCCTCAGACTAATGCATGATGGTGCACTATAACTGTAGCCAGGTACCCTCTGGCTAATGTATGATGGTGCACTATAACTGTAGCCAGTACCCTCTGCTAATGTATGATAGTGCACTATAACTGTAGCCAGGTACCCCAAGGCTAATGAATGATGGTGCACTATAACTGTAGCCAGGTACCCTCGGCTAATGTATGATGTGCACTAAACTGTCGCCAGTACCCTCAGGGTAATGTATGATGGTGCACTATAACTGTAGCCAGGTGATCTCTGGCTAATGTATGATGGTGCACTATAACTGTAGCCAGGTACCCTCTGGCTAATGTATGATGTGCACTATAACTGTAGCCAGGTACCCTCTGGCTAATGTATGATGGTGCACTATAACTGTAGCCAGGTACTCGTAAGGTCTTGAATGTAGATATCACAGTTGAAAGTAGCACAGGCTTGTAGATGGTGAATATAATGTGCAGACTGGATGATGGGCACTATAACTGAGCCAGTGACTCTGGCTACTGTTTGGTGACGCCTAACGTACAGGTCCCCTGCTAGAGTGATGGGACAAACGGATCACTGGGCCATGTTGTGTGCCCATGACCGGTGACCTCGCATTATGGGGCCAAAATGGCCTACGAAGTAGATTGTGCATATAACTGAGCAGATACACTATGCTATGTATGATGGTGACTATACGTAGACAGGTACCTCAGGCTAATGTATGACGTGCACTTAACGTGCCAGGTACCTCAGCTATGTATGTGGTGCACTATAACTGTAGCCAGTACCTCTGGCTAATGTATTGGGGCACTATAACTGTACCAGGTCCTCTGGGAAAGTATGATATGTTAAAATGTAGCCAGGTACCCCCCCGGAATGAAATGAGGTGACTATAAATGTCCCCGGTACCCCAGGCTAATGTATGTGGTCAAAAACTGTGCGGTGACCCCTTTGGCTAAAGTATAGGGGGCACTTAATGTAGCCAGGTACCTCGGTAATGTTGATGGTGCACTTAACTGTAGCCAGGTACCCCCAACAAAAGCATGATGGTGACTATAACTGTACCAGGTACCCCGGCTAATGAGATGGTGCACTTAACTGTGCCAGGTTTCTGGCAAAGATGATAGTGCCTTAACTGTAGCCAGGTACCCCAAAGGGTAATGAATGATGGGCACTTTTAAAATGGCCAGGTCCCTAGGCTATGTAGATGGGCACTATAACTGTGCCAGGTACCTCGGGTAATGTTGAGGGCATTCGTGCCGGTGATTCTGGCTAATGTATGTGGTGCACTATAACTGGCCAGGTACCCCCCGGCAAAAGTATGTGTGCCTTAACTGTAGCCGGTCCCTCTGGCTAATGTTGTGGTGCACTATAACTGTAGCCCGGTATCGTAAGGGTTCTTGAAATGGGGATATCACGGTTGAAAAATGACAATTGAGGTGGAGATATAGTCAGACTGAGTGGAGTGG
>NW_026467348.1:0-80407 GCF_026875155.1 Cherax quadricarinatus
ACTTTACATATTGTCGGTAATTCTACCAACTTTATTACAATTATTATTATTATTATTATTATTATAATTATTATTATTATTACTATTGTTATTATTAGCAGTAGCAGAAATGTTTGATTCTTTGCTGTGTTCAAGAGTAAACACATGATGTCACCGTCCAATACATGTTCAAATAGCCATTCCAATATGCAGTCATGAATGGGTTTACATTATTTATACTGTAGTTTAATAGCAAATAATGAACAAACAAAACACTCACCACACTGAGTGGTGGGAGGGCTGGCTGCCAGTTGCGGGGGTCGGAGGGAGGGTAGTAGGGTCTCGCAGTGGTGGAGGAAGTGGTGGAGGCAGTGGTGGAGTCTGTGGTATTTAATAACATACATGTTATTAAAGCATAACATGTATATATTTAGTACAATTTATGACGTTTTCATGTATTTTATGATTGTTCATGGTTCAACAAGTTAAGCAGTATTGTATGATATTTCCCAACAATATATTAGGGCACCAAACATTCACGGTTTTTCAACATTCGAGAGGCTCTTGATCCCTAACCCTCGCGAATGTTGAGGGACACCTGTAGTATTTATGGATGTATTCTCGTTTTCTTGGTCTCATTTGATAGAATGGAAAACTTATTATAGAAATAGAGGTGATTTTGATTGATTTTACTATAAAAAGAACCTGGAAATGGAGCTCTGAGTAGGGGAAATGTTTGATTTTTGCCGATGTTCAAAAGTAAACAAATGATGCCATTGTCCAATAAATGTCCAGCTAGCCATTCTAATATGCAGTCATGAATGGGTTGATGTTATTTATACAATTATTACAGTATTGCAGTAGTCTGCATAATAGTAAGTCTTCTATTTTTTGTTTGAATAAAAATTCAAAATAGAAAGCAAGAGTAATATCAGAGGGGCCTGGAGACATGACTGATGAGCAAAGAAAATGTTATTTTAGAGCCAGGAATGTCTGCATTGTTCATTATGGACCTTATTTTGAAATTGTCATATTTTTTAGTTTTCGTGAAATTGGCCAAATTGCAAATTTCTGACCACATTATTAGGTAGTTGAAATCGGTAAATGGGCAGTTTCTTGTACTCAATCGATAGAAAAAATGGAGTTCTCAAGAAATAGCTATGAGTTTGGGCGACTGGAACAATGGAATTAGCCGAAAATAGGGCTCAAAGTGGGCGAAATCGCCGATTTGTAAACAGCACCGAGGTCGCTAACTTCACGAGAGCATAATTCAGTCAGTTTTCCATCAAATTTCGTTTTTTTGGTGTCATTACAATCGGGAAAAGATTCTCTATCATTTCATTAGAAAAAAATAATTTTTTTTTTTCAATTTTGCGACACCAGGAGACACCCCAGGATTGGGGGTTGCGACAGTCAAAGGGTTAATGGATAATGTACTGTGTAGATGCTTTGCATAATGAGAAGCATTTCTTTTATTCATTGGAACCATGGCTAGGGCTAAAAGTAAGCAGGTTATAACAATAAATGGAGAAAAAGAAATTAGAATTACTTATGCAGCATGTAGGGCCACCAAACAGTACCAGCAGGTTGGTGTGGTGACCCTGGAAATTCGAAATTATGCTAGCCAAAATTAGTGCCGAATAACTGAAGGAACCAAATAACTGATTGCCGGATTTGTGATGGCGGACCTGTAGTACAATTGTACATATGTAGTAAAATAATAATTACAGGTTTCCACAGAACCCTAGCGGGTGGGCCCTTTCGGGCAATTTAATTAAATTTTGGTTTAAAATGGTAAAAATTAAGTTAAAGTTTGGTATTTGGCTAAGTGACTAAATACTAGTTGTGGGTTAGCAATGTGAATGCTTTTGTTTTGGCACTTACTTAGTTTCAGTATTGGATATCACGGGCCAAACTTATGACTATTAAGTTTCATTTTTTGAGAGTGAATTGATATTTCTGTTTTGGCAAATGGGTGAGTGAGTGTAAGTGAAACCCCCGGGTGGTATTGATTTGACAAGGTGTTCGGGAGATAAATGTTTTTGATGGTAGTTTTGAAGGTGATGAATGTGTCTCATTTTGGGGAATTTTCAGGTAGGTGTTCCAGATTTTGGGGCCTTTTTGCATACATTAAATTTTTTGTAAAGGTTTGGGTGGGGCGGGGGGGGAAATTTCATAGAGATGTTTGTGTCTGGTTTTGGGCCCTGGGGTTCTGTCACAACTATCAAGAAACTTTTATTTCAAGGTTAATTTTGGGAATTTTAAGCCCTGAGAGTAGATTGACATATAAGTGTGGTTACTGAACGGGGAGTAAGTTTAGATCTATAAGAGGGGGGGGGGGGTGTTTCCGGGGGATGGATTTTGATTATTCTTATGCGGCTTTTTGGGGGTTTATTATTGGTTTGGGGGGGTTGCTGCGTTGAACCCAAACACAAAAAGCATAGGTGAGGTATGGATTATAATAAGGGTTTTAATGTGAAAAGGGCAGTTTGCGGCATGTATATCGTATTTGGAGAGGATCCCAACCGTTTGGATACTTTTTGGTTATGTTTTGGGATAGGGGTGCTGAAGTTCAGGTTTTTTTCGGGGTTAGGCCTAGGAATTTGCCCCTTTATGCCGGGAAATTTAAATGTTGTCGATCTTAATTTTAATTTGGCATCTCCTGTCTGACCAAAATAATGTAAGGTTTTGTCAACATTTAAAGCTAAGTTTTTTTGGCTGTCATCCAATCGTTTTTTTTGATCAGCTCCCATTAACAATGGTGTTGAGGGTTGCAAGATTAGGTAGAGATGACAAAGTCTGTGCGCAAAGAGAAGGGGTTCAGGTGTCAGTTTTTTGGAAGTCTTATGTTATGGGGAAGAACGGGGACCAAGGACATTTCCCCTGGGGGAACCCCAACAAGTGGCTGTGTTTTTGAGCTGTGCCCTTAAATGGTGACATACTGATCCCTTTAGAAAGGTAATTTTGAAATATCAAGCGCAGGCCTTTATACCATAAGGGTCAATTTTATGGAGTAGGACCGTGGTCTACGTGTCAAAAGTTTTTCTTTAGGTCAAAAAAATTCCTAGTGGTATTCCTTATTTTCCAATGCTGTGTAAAGCAGATCTAGCATTTTTAAAATTTGCATTTTTATGCTTTATTTTCCTAAAATCCAAATTGGGGGTTGAGTATGTTTTGTGACTTTTAAAAATAAATATATCTCCTGTGCACGATTTTTCCAAGATTTTGGAACAAGGAAAAGTTTGTATTGGCCATAGTTATTTAAATCTGTAGGTCACCACCTTTATTTTGGTGTAACCCCTTGCCGTCTTGAGTATTTTGGGGAAGGGGCAGTCTAGTGACTTGAAAAAAAGGCAATGAGAGGTATGCGGAGGACAGGGGCCACTCCTTGAAATAAGGGTGGGACATGAGACAGTTTCCCTGATTTATTTTTAAGTGATTTAAAATCCGTGACTTCCGGGGGTCAGCTGGAGCAAGATAGAAGGAATTTGGGAAATTCCCCTGGTAGCCCCGCAGGGGCATTGGTACTGGGATTTTTTGGGCGAGATTAAACCCTTTGGGTTGAGAAGAAGCTTTACTTGTTACGTGTCGGGGGGTTCATGGGTTTCTTAGGTTTAGTTAGACAATATTCTTGGTTTTTTTCAGTTGGGGTCCCAAAATTGAAGAGTGTTTTCCGGGTCTTTTTTATATCCCCTCTTGGTCATGAATTACGGGAGTGTAAGTTTTTTGGCTTTCTTTTTATTTTGGTGGGGACTGATGAATTTTTTTTAAAGAATTCTTGTGTATTAACCCCGGGTCAATTTTTTCATTTTGGTGTTTTTATCAATGGATTTCAGAAGGGTGCTGTTACCCAGGGAAAACCAAACGTTTGTTTGTATCTGTTTCGTTTTTTAGGGCAATGTTTTTTGTTAGTCTAATAGTTTGTTAAAAAAAGTTTCCATTCCAAAACCATTGGCCTTGGAGAATTCTTAGGCCAGCAAAATCTCTAGGGCACTGTGAACTTCCTTATTGAGGCCTCATCATGGGTCTAATGGGAAAATTTTTTTGTATTCAAATGGTGGTTTACTAATGTTTGTCAAGAGAAAGGGAGGGATGGCCTGTAGTGCTTCTGTGATTTTCCTGATTTAAGGGGGCTAGTAATTGGCCCTTGTGGTCTATTATGGTTGCACTTTCTCAGTGACCGGTTGGTTTAGTTTTTTGTTGGGATGGAAGTGTGTTGTTCATATTGTTATGAATCAGTTACGGGTGATCACTAGAAGGCCCCAAAGGGTTTAAGTTGAGTCCCAGTAAGAAAGGTGGGCTTATTCATTTGTCTGTTTGTTATTATGCTTTTAAATTTTTCCTGAAGTTTGGGATTTAGGGGGGGGTACCGTAAATTGGCACCGATTGTTTTTGGGGTCTTAAGGTTTTTTACAGTAAATTACAAAAATGTTTTTCCATATTCATCCTAAAGCAATGGTGCTGATACAAATAATTGGTTAGAGTAATAGATTGCAAAAAACCACCTCCCTTGATGGTCTGCAGTTGTGGATTGCTGTGTATCCCCGGTAGAGGGTAAATATCAAAATTTGTCCTGTTTTGCCGGCCTTAAGAATTGCAGGAGAAGGGGTCTTTAGTTTCAAGGAGTGCCCCGGAGGTCTCAAGTGTTTGCTTAAGGACCTGATGTTGTAGTTAAATACTGATAGACTTTTATATTGTTTAGGATATGCTGGCTTTTGATGCTGTGTAGTAAAGGCAGTTAATTTTTAAAGGGGTTTGATTGTGTGTCAATTAGGGGGTTAGATCAGGGGCAAAGTATCAATCATCTTCAGGTTAAATTATGGGTTATTTTACCCCAGTTTTGTTTTAGTTTAGACTGTATTGAGTGGTGGGAAAATTTTTTACAAGTATATAGCTTAGCATTTTGGGCCGTAAGTACATACTAATACACATAATGAAGTTGGTGTTGTATATGTGTTGTGTGGAATGAGCTAAAGTACAACAGGAAAAACTATTATAGGTCAATGGCACATTTCAATGGTACCATATATACAATGGTACCATATGGGAGAATATGGGGACAATGGCCCATTTTTACAATTTATTATGATACAATGGTACCATATGGGGCAAAGGTACCCGATGGGACATTGACCATACAGTACAATGATACTATAGGTACGTTGAATTTTAAAAACAAAAAACACATATTTTTTTCATCATTTTTTTGTTACAAAAATTTTTACAACAAAAATATGCAAAAATTTTTTATATTATAATGTTCATTATATATTTACAAATGTACAGGAAACCCACATGTTCCTTTAGGTGGATGACAAAGCGCTTTGTCTCGGAAACTGCGGAGTCATAGCACTTGCATCGCCACTCATTCAGTCTTGGCTGGTCTCTCCTGCCACCAAAACCTATGACTATTTTACATGGTATCATAGTTACAGGGTACCCTATTTACATTGTACTATATGGTATAGGGTACCATGCAGTACAGGCAAAAAAATTTGGGACAGGGGACTAATGGCACAGGGGACCCTATGGGAAGGGTACATATGCCAGGGTACCAATGGTACAGGGTACCATACAGTACAGGAACCATATGGTACAGATACAGGGATCCCATGGAAAAAGTCAACCCCCCGACTTTTTTGGGTTATCCTGGATTTTATCAATGCTGCTATTATTTTTTTTATTTATTTATTTATTTTTGAAATTTAGCATCATACGAGGAAAAAAAAAATACAGGTAAGAGCCTTTCCAAAACCCTTATATGCATAGCTTTTCGGGGGGCTTCAATTTAAATTTAAATTTAATAAGCAAGATGAAATCATGATAAACATTATTGAAAAAAATAACTTAAATTTTTTTTTTTTTTTTTTTTAAAAGTTGGCCGTTTCCCCCCCGAGGCAGGGTACCCCAAAAAAAAAAAAAAAAATCCCCAAAAAGAAAAAACTTTCACATCATTTAAAACTTTCACCAACCGCACATTATCACGTTTTTGCAGAGGGGCTCAGAATACAACTCCAGAAGCTACACAATAAACACACAAAAATCCCTCCAAATGCCAAAAATCCCAAACCCCCCCTTTAAAGGCAGGAGTCTTTCCCCTTTCCAGGACTCAAATCCGACATATGAAAAAAACCGGGTTTCCCCCGAATCCCTTCACAAAATTTCCCTGCCCACCCAACAGTCGTCAGGTCCCAAAACCATTCGTTCCTTCACTCCATTTTAACACGCCACGCACGCTTGCTGGAAGTCCAAGCCCCTTGCCCACAAAACCTCCTTTACCCCCTCTCTCCAACCCTTTCGAGGACGACCCCTACCCCGCCTTCCTTCCCCTATAGATTTATATACTTTCCATGTCATTCTACTTTGATCCATTCTCTCTAAATGACCAAACCACCTCAACAACCCCTCTTCTGCCCTCTGACTAATACTTTTATTAACTCCACACCTTCTCCTAATTTCCACACTCCGAATTTTCTGCATAAAAATTTACACCACACATTGCCCTTAAACAGGACATCTCCACTGCCTCCAACCGTCTCCTCGCTGCTGCATTTACCACCCAAGCTTCACACCCATATAAGAGTGTTGGTACTACTATACTTTCATACATTCCCTTCTTTGCCTCCATAGATAACGTTTTTTTTTGACTCCACATATACCTCAACGCACCACTCACCTTTTTTCCCTCATCAGTTCTATGATTAACCTCATCCTTCATAAATCCATCTGCCAACACATCAACTCCCAAGTATCTGAAAACATTCACTTCTTTTCCCCATACTCCTCCTCCCCAATTTGAACCCAAATTTTTTTCTTTATCTAATTTTTGACACCTCACCCCTTACTCTTTTTAGTTCACTTTCAACTTTCTACCTTTACAACTTTCCCCAAAAACTCACCCACAAACCTTTGCAATTTTTCTTTAGAATTCCCATAAGAAGTATCATCAGCAAAAAGTAACTGTGCAATTCCCTTTTGAATTTGTTTCCCCAAAATTTAAATCCCCCCCCTCCCCAAACACCTAGCATTTATTTCCCTTTACCCCCCCATTTTAAAAATATATTAAACAACCATGGTGACATTCACATCCCTGTCTAAGCCCCTTTTTCCCGGGGAAAAGTAGTTCCCTCTCTTCTCACCCCCAAAACCTGAGCCTCACTATCCTCAAAAAAACTCTTTACGCTTTTAAATAATTACCACCTATTCCAAAACAGTGGACCCGCATAACGATGGCATCACATAGCGATTATTTCGCATCCCGTTTACTTTAATCGAAAAATTTTTTGCCGCGCATACCGATTAAAAACCCGCTCCCGTTTTTGCCGGACGGCCCAATGTGCGCCCTCAGCCAGCCTCACATGTGCCCCCCGTGCCTTTGTTTCCGCCAGCCCCCGGGGTAACATCCAAGCATACCTGGGAATATTTCGTATTATTACAGTGTTTTCGGTGCTTTTTTCTGGAAAATAAGTGCCATGGCCCCAAGAAAGCTTCTAGTCCCAAACCCAAACCCCAATAAGGGTGAGAATTACTATAGAAATGAAGAAAGAGATCATTGATAAGTATAAAGTGGGTGCGTATAGCCGACCTAGTCAAGCTGTACAAAAACCCCAATAACCATCGACTTTTGGGGCACCAGAAAGACAATAAAGGGAAGCTGTTCTTCCCAAATTTTTTAACTGTGTTTTTCGAAACAAAGATGCAAGTGATGGAGATTTGGAGCCTTTTTGGTGTGGATAATAAAAAACAGACGGAGATAGCGTCCTCAAGCGATCATTGTAAAAGGGGGAAGTTGCATGAGGTTTTAATTTAAAAAAAGCCTGCAACTAGTGATGATGTGAGTAAATTTTAAAGGGCCAGAAAAGGTTGGGTTTGAGAGATTTAAAGCGTAGTGGCTCCATGTGTGATAAGGCTGGTGAGGTGCCGTTCGGGCCACAAAGCGGTGAAAAATATGTGAGGAATTCAAGGGTCATAGAAAAATGAAGGGGCTGAAAACCCGAACAAGTGTTTAATTGTGATGAAAAAGGCCTGTTCTGGAAGAAAAAGCAAGCAGGACCTACATTCTCGGAGGAAAAGGGATCCCAGGACATAAGCCTTTGAAAGACAGGCTTACTCTTCTCATGTGTGCCAATCACTGGTGATTTCAAAGTGAAGCCCTTTTTTAGTGTTTTTACTCTGAAACTCCCAGAGCGTTGCAAAAAAAAGTCCTAAGGATAATTTTTGTGTGCTGTGGAGGGAAAACAGTAAGGCATGGGTCACTAGGGAATTTTTCTATAACTGGTTACACCATGCATTTGCCCCCAATGTGATAATAGACTCAAATTTCATACACATATACAACAAATTTCTAAGAAAATTTCCAAGACTGTAGGCATACTATCGAAGATAACGGTACTATGTTCCACAGTCAGCCCTCCTGGCCCTATATCACTCTTTATTTACCCCTATCTCACCTATGGAATTTGTGCATGGGGCTCAACAACAGTTAACCATCTCAGACCACTAATTACCCAACAAAAGGCTGCAGTTAGAATGATAACAAATTCTCACTACAGGCAGCACACTCCCCCAATATTCAATACACTAAACCTACTCACCATACAAAACATCCATACTTATTACTGCACCTATTACATACATAAAACACTTAACTCTGATATTAACCCTCCACTCAAACATCTCCTTGCCAACCTCAACAAAAACACATGACCATAACACAAGGCACAGATCACTCTTTTGATGTTCCTCGTGTTCATCTCACATATGCAAAAACTCAATGCACAAAAAAAGGCCCTAAAATCGGGAAATTTCATTACCTGTAAATATAAAAGAAACACTACCTGTTTATAAATTCAAGTCTCTACTCAAAGATCACTTACTAAAACCCAAAACCAAATAAATACTGAATAACTGAACCTTATAAAATTGTATATCTTAAAGTTTCTCACAATTATATCACATAATGTTAAACCTAAAACCCAATCTAACTTTATTATTTTTTAAATACACTACCTAACAGAACCCTTCATATGACCTGTTTTTGTAATACTCACTTGTGCTTTATAGTAATCTGTTTAACATTAATGTTTTATCACTGACTTCATCTTGCTTAGTTAATCTTAAGTTAATTTTAAGCCAGCCCGTAATGCTTTGCATAGTATAAGTGGCTTTGGCATACTGCTCTTATCTGTATTTTTTTTGTACCTCTGTATGTGTGCAAAAAATTTATAATAAATAAATAAAAAAAATGGGGAAAGATTACCTAACTGAAAAGAAATTAGAACTTAAGTGCCTCCTGGTGTAGACAATGCCCCTGGTCTCCTACAGACGTGGCAGAGCGACTTTATGGGACATGAGCTTCATTAAGGTGAAGTTTTTGCCTCCTAATACCACTCCTCTCCTGAAAGCCCATGGACCAGCAGGTTATTTCCAACTTCAAGAAACTGTACACAAAAGCTCTGTTTGAAGGTGCTTTGTAGTGACCTCAGAAACTCAACTGACTCTAAGAGATTTTTGGAAAAGATCACTTTAATATCCTCAATTGTGTAAACCTTATAGGTAAGGTTTGGGAGGAAGTGACAAAAGAGGACCTTGAACTCTGCTTGGAAGAAACTGTGGCCAGAATGTGTAGACCAAAAGGGATTTTGAAGGGTTTGAGGCTAACCCTGAGATGATTAAAGCCAGTTGAGGAATCCATTGTGGCATTGGGAAAGTCCTTTGGGGTTTGGGGTTAGGGGATGGGAGGATGTGGAAGAGTTGGTGGAGGAGGACAATGAAGAACTAACCACTGATACTGATAGATCAACTTCAAAAGCAAGAGGCCAGACCTGGGGAAACTGGTTCAGAGGAGGGAGAGAGAAATTGAAGAAGTTGCCTACTAAAAAGATTAAGGAAATCGTGCAAAGTGGCTTGAAGTGCAAACCTTCATGGATGAAAATCAAACCCCCACACAGCTATTGCAAGCCGTGCTGGTGATTATTAACTGACAATGTTGTGAAAAAACTTTAGCAAGTCATAAAGGAACGAGAGGTAACAGGCCACTATGGACAGATATCTTGTGCGAAAGAATCCAGTGACTCTGAAGCTGGCCCTAGTGGCATTAAAAGAAGAAGGGGAAATAACCCCAGAAAAGGACTTGCTACCTCAAGTCCTAATGGAAGGGGATTCCCTTCTAAACAGTAAAAAGATAATGCTCTCCCCTCCTCCATCCCATCAATCATCACCAGATCTTCAATAAAAGTAAGTGTCATGTAAGGTGCATGCCTTTTTCAGTTTGTGTATTAAAATTAACATTTCATGTGGTAAAAAAATTTTTTTTCATACTTTTGGGTGTCTTGCACGGATTAATTTTTTTTTCCATTATTTCTTATGGGGAAAATTTTATTCACATAACGATATTTCGCATAACAATTACCCCTCTTGCACGGATTAAAATCGTTACCGGGGGTCCACTGTACTTGCAACATCTGCCACATTGCTCCTCTATCCACTCTATCATATGCCTTTTCTAAATCCATAAATGCAATAAAAACTTCCCTACCTTTAAACTAAATACTGTTAAAATATATGCTTCAATGTAAACACTTGATCTACACATCCCCCACCCCTCTGGGAAACCCCCCTTGCTCATCCGCAATCCTCCATTCTGTTCCCTTTCCTCTAATTCTTTCAATTATTACCCCTACCGTACACTTTTCTGGTATACTCAGTAAAGCTTATTCCTCTTTTAATTTTTACAGTCTCTTTTGTCCCCTTTCCCTTTATTTTAAAGGGACTATACAGGCTCTCCCCCCAACCCCCTTAGGTACGTTCCCCCTTTTTTCTTTTATTAAACCGAAGAAACCAAACCAAATTTCCAAACCCACTTATCCCCCCCTTTTAAAATTTCTTTTCTTTCCCCCCCATCAGTTCCAGCTGTTTTAAACCCCCTTTTTAAAATTTTTCGTAATGCCTCACGTACCCCCCCCAAAATTTTAACTTTCTGTTTTTCTTCACTCCTAAAAGATGGTTTTACCCCCCTGACCATTTGGCAAAAATTTTCTCCCTCTGTTTTTTCCCTTAACATTTAAAATTTCCTCAAAATTTTTCTCGCCACCCTCCCTAATACCCCCAAACCCCCCCATCTACTAACCCCCCCCCCCCCCCCCCCCTCTCTTTTTTTAAAAAGGGCCCAAATCCATATTTTCCCGGGTTTTTAACTTTTTTTAAACTCACCCCCAAAAAATTTTTTTCTTTTTTTCTTTAAAAAATTTCTTGACATTTTCCCCTCTCCCACTTTAAATTGTTTCCCCTTTTTTCCCCCACTCTCTAACCCCCTCTCTTTATTTTTTCTTTACTCTCCATATTTTCTGTTTTCCCTTAAAAAACCCCTTCTGCTTTGTAAAAACCTCTCATAAGCAAACCTTTTTCTCTTTTACACCCCCCTTTACTTCATCATTCCCCCAAAATCACCCCTTTTTTTCCCCTCTGCCCCCACCCTCCTATAACCACAAACTTCGGGCCCCAAAATTCCCTAATACTGAAAATTTTTAAAAACAAACCCAAACCCCTCTTAAAAACCCCCCCACTATCATCTTTGCACTAGCCCACCTTTTGCCAATATCCTTATATCTCCCCCGAACTTCCTCCTCCCTTATTTTAAACCCCTTTCACCCCCCTCTTACTTGTTGTTCCCCCCTTTCCCCTTTTTTTCCCATCTACTCCTTTACTCTAACTGAAGTTTAAAAAACTAATAATGATCCGATATATCAGTTGGGCCCCTCTAAAAAAACATTACATCCTGGAGCCTCCCCATAAAACCTTTTTAATCCCCCAATTTAAAAATTTTCTAATAAACTACTTTCATTACTTTGTTTAAAATTCTTTCCTTTTTATTTTTAAATTTTTTCCCCCTTTTTCCATAAAATATGTTTTTATTTAAATTAAACCAAATTTCTTTCTACACATAGTCAATTAAAAGGCCCCCCCTTTTTCTTTTTACCCCTGGCCCCCCCAAAATTTTTACCTACTACTCCCCCCAAAAATTTTTTCCCCCACTTTACCCTTAAAATCCCCAACCACCATTTACCCCTCACCCCTTGATTCAAAACCCCCCCAGGGCATTACTCAACTTTTTCCCAAAATCTCTCCCCTCCCTTTTACACTTCTCTCTTCTCCGGGTTGCTACACGCTTATTATAACCCATTTTTCACATCCAATCTTTATTTTACTCCACATAATCCTTGAATTAAATCTTTTATAGTCCCTTTTTTTCCTGCCATAGTTTATCCTTTTAACATTATTGTACTCCTTCTTTGCTCTAACTCTATTTGGGAAACCCCCGACCTAATCCCATTTTTTCCTCTCCACTGAAACTCTCCCACCCCCCTTCAGCTTTGTTTTACTTAAAGCCAGGGCATCCAGCTTCTTTTCCCTTCATAACATCCCCCAATCAACCTTTTTATATCTGCACAACATCCACGCACATTTAGACTTCCCCCTTTTACAAATTTTTTCTTTTTCCCTTTTTTGTAATCTTTACAAAAAGGGGGTTACTAGCCCTTTGTTTTCCCGGGTTTTTTGTTTATTTTACCCAAAACGCATGGGTTTTCGGGGGAAAGATTCTTATTTCCATTCCCCAGGATATAAAAAGGAAAAATTTAAAAAGACCAAAAAAAACTATTAAAAATAAAATCAAAGGGAAAAATCAGATGAGTGTGTTTAAATAAATGTGTACATGTATTGTATTTTTGACCTTTAAATGTAAGTTTGAAGTAGCAAGACATGCCTGTAACTTGCAATTTATGAGACAGACAAAAGACAAACAGCAATCCTAAAATCATGGAAAAAAAATCACAGGGGTTTTTTTTTTTACACTCCCCTTGGGAGGGTGGTAGAAACCCCCCTGGGTGGGGGGCTGGGCTCCCAAAACCCACTACCCATAAAATTAAATATAAAAAAACAAATGAGTATTACAAAGACAGGTCATATGGTTGCTTTATTTCTGTTCATTCAGTAAAAAAAAGGAGTATTCTGTTTGGGGAGTGATTTTTAAAAAAAATAAAAAAGTTGGGTTTTAAAATTTGTGTGATATAATTTTTTGATTAAAAATTTTGGAATTACAATTTAAAATGGTTCAGTTATTCAGTATTTATTTGGGTTTTTAGTGAGTAAGTGAACTTTGAGAAGAACTTGAATTTTTAAAAAAGGTAGTTTTTCTTTTATATTTACGGTAAAGAATTCCAAAATTTTTGGGCCTTTTTTTGCTTGGTTTTTTCATAGATGAAAATGGGCACGGGGGAACACAAAAGTGATCTGTGGGCCCTTTTAATTTTGGTCATGTGTTTTTGTTGGGGGTTGGCAAGAGATGTTTTTTAGGGGAGGGTTTAAAATCAGAGTTAAGTGTTCTTTGTATGTAATAAGTGCAATTTAAAAAGTATGGTGTTTTTGTAAAGGTGAGTAGGTTTTAGGTTTTGAATATCGGGGGGTAAATGTGCGCCTGTATTGGAAAATTTTTTATCATTCTAAACCCGCGCCCCTTTTGTTGGGTAATTAGGGGTCTGAGATGGTTATTTTTTGTTGAGCCCCATGCCCCAATTTCCCTAGGTAAAAATGGGGTAAATAAGAGAGTGAAAGAGGGCCAGGGGGCTGACTGGGAACAAAAGTACCGTATCTTCGTTTGTATGCCTACCCTCTTTGGAAAATTTTTTTAAAAAATTTGTTTTATATGTGTATGAAAAATTTTAAATCTAAATTTTCGAGGTGGATTCCTTTAAAAATTTTCCCCTTTAGCTTTGTGGATTTGGTGGGCCTTTTTTCTTATGTTAAGAGGGATAATTTTGTAGCTTGATAAACCAAAACTGAATGAAGTAGGTTTTTTTCAATGTTTAGTGTAATTTGTTAGGGCCCCCCATCCAGGAATATTTTTCGTAATTCGGTTGTTTACTAATTGGCTAGCGTTTTACCCGGGCTCGGGGTGAAAGAAGGGCGTTTAATGGGTTGTCAATTTTCAAAAAGTGTGGGTTTTGAAATAATTGCGAAGCATTTGGGGAGGTCATTTATGTATAGGAGAAAGAGAAGAGGGCCAAGGGCACTTCCCTGTGGGAACCCCAAAAATTTTAAAAAATTTGGGTTTGTTGCGGAAGAGCTTGCCCCCTTTGGGGTTTAAAAATATTGGCTTCTGTTGCTTGGGGGCTTAAAAACTTTAGGGTTTGTTGGGGATGCCCCTCTAATACCATAGGGTGACAATTTTTTGTGGAGCAAGTCAGGGGCCCCGTTCAAAACTTACGTAAGTCAATGAGATCCCCAGAGGGGCTTCTTTTTTCTTATTGCAGTGTATTATTTCTAGCATGTGTATAATAATCCCTTAGTATTTTTTTTTAGGCCTGAATTTCCAAAAATTTGGGAGGGGTTGAGAATGTTAAAGGGGGATAGGGGAGGAGTAGATTTGTTTAAAGAATTAATTTTTCGAAGATTTTTGAGAGAGGGTGGGAAAATTTTTTATTGGCCCATAGTTATTCTAACTTGTTTTGGTCACCTCCTTTATGGGTCGGGGGGACCCTTGCTATTTTTAGAATTGGGGGAGGGGGGATTGGGTAGGGGGGGGGTTCAAAATTATTTTTTTTTAAAGGTGTTTCAAAAGAAATTTGGGGATTTTTTGTTTCTTGTGACGCTTTTTTGTTTTATAAAAAAGGGGGGTAAGGTTTTTAAATCCCTGCCTTGGGGTTTTTTAGTGCGTTTTATAATAAGGGAGATTCGTATGGTTTTGTCGGAGCTAAAGGGAAAAGTGTTTTCGGGTAGTTGCCGTGAGGGAGTCATTTGGGTTTGGGGGATCCCGAGCTTGGGGTATTATTTTGGGAAGGGTTTTTACCTATAGTGGGGGAAGAAATCCTTGAGGGGTTTGCTGTTTTTGTTGGGGGGGAGTTGGGGGTTTTTTTGATTTTGCTAATTTTTTTTCGGGTATGTTGTGATATCTTTTTTGGGTTTCCCCGAATTTCTAAAAGGGTTTACCCGGTCTTTTTTTTATATCACCTGTTAAATTGGATTTAATTTTGTTCTCATAAAAACCAATTTTTTTTTCCCTTCTTTTCAGGCGGTTAGGATTGACGGGGTAACGTTTTTTTTGGGTTTGATTTTGTGACCCATTCTGTACTGTTTTTTATATCGGTGTTTTGTATTTTTGGGAAATTTTAGAATGCCGGGGGGGTTTTGCCGGGGGGACTGTTCAGTCTCTTACTGTCATCCTTTTTTGTTTTTTTAGGGCAGTGCTTGTTTTAAAGGTACTGGGTCTTTTTTAGAAAATTATTAAAACATTCGTCAATATCTGTATAGATTTCTAGCTCAGTGTGCCAGTCAATGTTTGTTACTGCTGTTGTGAAGTTATTAATGGCTGCCTCATTGTGAAGTTTGAAGGTGACTTAGTAGTGTCTTGGGGTATTTTACCAAAGGTTTGTTATGAGGAAAGTAGGGTAGTGGTTGTGGTATTATCTGTAATATGCTGTTTTTTAAAGGGGATATGGTGTGTCCAATGTGGTCAAGTAGGGAAACACTAGTCTCTGTAACTCTTTTAGGTTTTTTTACTGTTGGTAGCAACATGCAGTTTTCTCATTGTGTTTGTGAATTCAGTAACGTGGTGGGTCCTGGTTTGCAGGAGATTTTTTATTGAAGTCACCTGAGAGTAGTAAGTGATCTTTGTTCATGCGTGCATCAGTTATCATACTTCCTAGGTTTTGACTAAATTGGCTAATGTTTGATGTGGAATTCTGTAGATGTTTATCACTGTGAGAGGTTTTTGTAGGTATTTGGATTTGAATTTAGCTATTATATATTCCCCATGTTCATCCCTTGTGCAAGTATTAGTGATACATTCTAGTTGGTCTGAGTAGTATATAGCTGTGCCACCCCCTTGTTGGTCTGGCCTACAGTTGTGTATGGCTGTATGTGTATGATAATCTATGTAATTGTATTTCTGTACATCTGAATAAACTTACTCAAGTGCATGTTGCATCATAAGTAAGTTTATTTAGGTATACACAAATAAAGTGACACAAGTATACACAAATAAAGTTGAGTTATCCTGGGCGGCTAATCCTCTGGGGCTCTTATTCTTCAAGAAACCATCGCTCATCAAAGCTTGTGATGGCCTAATTGAAGGTACAACTACAAGAACCCACGTAGACCACAAAATGACCCAAGAATACTAAGAATGTAACCCAAATCTTGACAAAATAGAAGATCTAAGGAAGACAGCCCTGCTAACCCAAACACTGCCTCTGCTGCCAGACAGTCACTTAACCCAAGCTCAGGGAGATCAAGCCTTCTCCTCCATAGCTACACAGTATCTACTTTAGTGATACTATGAAAGGATATCACAGAAGAAACAACAGCAGTAAGAAAAGAATAACACCAAGGACCCTAGAACTCAACTTGTCTACCCAGCAGGATGCCAGTGTATCATCAACCCCCCTCACCACCGCCACCCAGGGAACAACAACAACAAACATGGCTGACTCCCCCTCCAACGCCACTCCCTTCAAAGGATTCACCCATGATAACTCAGGTATGATTATTCCTGACAATATCAGGGACTACATCGTTGCTCTAGAAAACAAAATCAAAGATATTAAAGCAACACTTGCGTGACGAGAATCCAAGATAACCAACCACGAGAACAAGATCCAAAACCTTGAAGAGAAGATTACATCGGGAAGTGCTGACACAGAAAATACTCTGAAAACAGCAATAGCCAGTCACACTGAGCAAATAACAACTCTAAATATGAAGGTTGAAGAAGCAATCAAGGACTGGAATCAGAACATGCACACTCGACTGAATGAATACCTTGATTTCCAAGACAACAAAACTGAACAAGATAAGTTGTCTGATGCAGTTATAATAAACAGTCCACACATTCCTAGTGACATAACACAAGCACAGTGCAAAGAAACTGCTATCAGGATAATACAGAATCACGTACAAGTCATCGTGCAAAACAATGAAATCAAGGAAACACGTTTGTTAGGAAAACACGGTAGTAAACACAGTACATGTATTATGATCAGACTTCATTCATATGATAAAAGAAAGGACTTAATTAAATCAGCAATTACGATGAAAAATGGAGTGTACATCAACGAGTGTCTAAGGAGAAAACGTCAAAACCTTCCGTTCAGGTTGAGAAAACTTAAACAGGAAAACAAAATACATCAGTGTTTCACTCAAGATGGGAAAATACTAATTAGAAAAACTTCAACAGGACAACAATACACCATCTCAAATGAACATGATTTCTCTACCTTCCTTAGAAAAGCTGACATTTCTGTCAGATTATATAAGTGTCCTTAACACATAAATATGTGTGGTGCATATAGTGTACGTTACTATTACATTATTGTGCATTATTAGTTTTTACTATTACATTATTGTGCATTATTAGTTTTTACTATTACATTACAGGAAGGCCCCGCTTTATGGCGTTTCACTTTACGGCGTTCCGCTAATACGGACATTTCAAATTATGACCAAAACTCTCTATACGGCTCCCCCCACCTGACTTTCTAATACGGTCACCGTGCCCCACCCTGTTTGTTTACATTCTCCATGAGCTCAGTAAGCACTAAGTCTCTCCATTTTGTCTGGAAACTCCAAAATTTCAAATGTTTTTAAAAGTTATTTCATATTTTATATATACTCTGATAATTATACTTATGTATACCTGTACCTAAATAAACTTACATACATCGAGTCATTTAAATGTCGTATATTACGTTAATATACACATTTTCATTAATCCATCCATGATATTTTTTTCAAAATTATATAATAAACACGATGCATAACATATAAATAAGATAAATACACCCCACAGTAGAATAAATAAACATAAATGTGAGATGTGAGCAGACGACTTCCACAAGTGATGCCATAATAACAATAGTCACCGAGTCTCATTAAATGTCGTATATTACGGTAATATACACATTTTCATTAATCCATCCATGATATTTTTTTCAAATTATATAATAAACACGATGCATAACATATAAATAAGATAAATACACCCCACAGTAGAATAAACATAAATGTGAGCTGTGGTAGCAGACGACTTCCACAAGTGGTGATAATAACAATAGTCACCGAGTCTCATTAAATGTCGTATATTCGGTAATATACACATTTTCATTAATCCATCCATGATATTTTTTTCAAAATTTATAAATAAACACGATGCATAACATATAAATAAGATAAATACACCCCACAGTAGAATAAATAAACATAAATGTGAGCTGTGGTAGCAGACGACTTCCACAAGTGGTGATAATAACAATAGTCACCGAGTCTCATTAAATGTCGTATATTGCGGTAATAAACACATTTTCATTAATCCATCCATGATATTTTTTTCAAAATTATATAATAAACACGATACATAACATAAAAAGATGATAAATACACCCCACAATAGAATAAATAAACATAAATATAAGATGTGGGAGCCTGGTTTGTTTACATAACTCTGCGCCTGTTACCTCTCATGTACTCATTCTTTCTCTCTCTCATTTATTCGTTTTATCTCATTTACTTTACTCCTGACCCTACATTAAGACTACAAATATTTTAAGGTAAGTAATGAGTGAACTGTATATACATTTTATCGCTCTGGATGCTTAAATATCATAGAATAGTATGTGTGGGTGGGGTGGCCTGGTGAGGTAGCCTGGCTATTACAATACATACCACACTTGATTTCTTACAATAAATACTACTTGTCTCCCCTAGATTAAGACTATAAATATTTTAAGGTAAGTAATGAGTGCACTATGTGTGTATTGTACTTTTTTATTGTTTTTTGATGCCTGGTTCTATTGCTAACATAATATATGTTAGTGTAAACTTGTTATCTAGTGTTTGTATGCATTTGTAAGTGGAAAAAAAGGGTGTTCCACTTCACGGCGGTTTCCGCTTTACGGCGGTAGCCTGGAACCTAACCCGCCGTATAAGTGGGGCCTTCCTGTATTGTGTATTATTAGTTTTTACTATTACATTATTGTGCATTATTAGTTTTTACTATTACATTATTGTGAATTATTAGTTTTTACTATTACATTATTGTGTATTATTAGTTTTTACTATTACATTATTGTGCATTATTAGTTTTTTATTAATTATTGTGCATTTTTTAAAGTTTTTACTATTTTTGGGGGTTTTATTATTAGTTTTTCTTTTTCTTATTGTGCTTTTTTAGTTTTTACTATTACATTTTTTGTGTTTTATTATTTTTTTACTATTACATTATTGTGTATTATTATTTTTTTTTCTTTTTAAAAACTAGTAATACCAGCTACCTAAAATTTTTTATTTTTTAATTTGTTTTTTAATTGTCATAATTTTGTTTGAAAAATCAAAATCTTTACCCCAAAATTTAAATTTTTTCCCTTGAAAAACCAATGTCCATTTAATTCTGTTTCCCAAACTATTTTTTCCCTTTTCCTTTTATATTTTTGTGTGCAATTAGGTATATCCCAATTTAATTATTGTGTGAGCCCCAAAACTATCTTTTGCTAGTTTGTCCAAACAAACCAAAGGGTTTCTTACTTTTTATTTGTGAAATTTAAATTTGGGTAAAACTTATTAAAATTTTAAAAAAATCGATCTTACTCCCAAACCCAATTTTATTTCATAGTGCCCTATCTGTCCATTAAAATTTTGTTACCATTTTTAAATTTTTAGTCCCTTTTTATTTTCCCCTTTATTTTCCCCTTATAAAACTACTTAGTTAAAATATTAAAAAAATTGGGTTAAAAATTAACCCAAGGTGCTATTTCAGGTGTAAGGGTGAATAAGTTCACTTTTTTGAAAAATTATATTTCATAGTGATTATCTGTCCTTTGGAACTTTGTTTCCCTTTTAAATTTACCCCCCTTCCCTATTTTCTCCTTTTTTTTAGTTTTAAATAATCCCAAGTTCAATTTTCCAATTTTTAAAAAAATTCAAAGTGCTTTCTCGGGGTGCAAAAGTGAAATAAGTTAACTTTTTCCCATTAAAATACTCCGGTGCTACAGTACCTCTGGTGAAAATGATTTTACTTTTAATCATTTTTTTTATATTATGCCCTTTTGCTTTTTTTTTTTAAAACTGTAAAAATTACGGTATTTCATGAACTCCCTTTTTTAAAAATTTTTAAGGGTTTGCATTACATTTTTAAAGGGAGTTAAACTGAATTTTAAATTCGGGAAATAATCCCTTTTTTTTTAAAATTTTTTCCCAATTTTGGGTTTAAAAATTTCCGGGTTTTTCTTAGTCAAAGGGTTTAGTTGTAGTTTCCCACTTTAAAATCTTGTATCATTTACTCAAAAAATTCTAGGTGTCCCCGGGCCCAAGGCATTGATAGTGGGTTTTTTACTGGCGAAAATTATTATTTATGTTTGGGGAAAAAATATTTATTTTGGGTTTAGTGTATAGTGGGAGGAAAGTGTTTTTTCAGGGTTTTTTAGTTAAAAACAATATTTTTGGGGGTTTTTTTTTCAGTTTGGGGGTCCCAGAATTGGGAAATTTTTTTTCTAGGTCTTTTTTATATTCCTCTTGTTCAGGGGAATCTGCTGGAGGGATATGTTGTTTGATTTTTTTTTTAAATTTTGGGTTTTGGGGAAAGTTGAATTTTTTTTTTAAAAAAAATTTTTCTTTTGTGTTTTAAAGGGCCCGGTTTTTTGCTTTTTTTTTGGTGTTTTCTTATAAATTTGGATTTCTAAATTTGCTGCTGGTTAAAAAATGGGAAACCCAAAGGGCCGTTTTTTTACAATTTTGTTTCGTTTTTTATGGGAAACAATGTTTGTTTTTTATAGTCTTGGTTTTTTTGTTAAAAAAATGTCTGTCCAATCGTAAATACTATTGGCTTTGGGAAGAATTCTGTAGGCCAGTAAAACACTCTAGGTCTGCTTTTGGAAAACCCTTTATTGAGGGCCTCGTATGGGTCTAAATAAAAAACTTTGTTGTATTGGTTTTGGTGGCTTATTTAATGTTTAATCCCAAATCCTCTCATCCAGCTCTTTGGAAACCAGAAGATCATTTTGAACTTAAAAAAAAACCCTTACACCAAAGCACTGTCAGAGGTGCTTTGAAGAGACCTCGACCTGAAAATTGCCCTTTAAAGGGAGATTTCTGGAGGAATAAATTTCATTTTCTTCAATTGCAAAACCCTTATGAAAAGGGCCCCTTGGGCCCGGGAGTGTTTTCCCGGGGATAAAATCTGGGGGGAAAATTTAATGGCCAAAATTTTCCCTTTGAGAAGGATTTTAAAGGGTTTGGGCCCTGCCCCCTAAAAGCCCCTTACCCTGTTGTGGAATCTTTTGTTTTTGGGGGAAAAAGTCCATGGGGTTGATATGGTGGCCAGGATGGGGAAAAAAGTTGGTGGGTTGACCCAGGGAAGAGCTAACCCACTGAAGAGCTAAAAAGACCTTCAAAGAAATGAAATAGACCACAGCTGGGGAAAATTTGTTCCGGAGGAAAAGGACGAGGGGGGAAAAGAATGTGCCTTCTTCAGTGTTTAAAGGGAAACTAAAACAACACCAACCATGATTTTGATCCCTCTCTACCTCTACTCCCTTCATAAGAAAAAACCCCTCTGATAGCCCCCAGGTATGACTAATGATCCTAAACCACTCTAAAAAATTTAAATTTCACCAACCAAACGGTGGATAACTTGAATTTTGTGCTGAAAAATGCCTCTCCCCCGCAACAATAAAAAACCATTTTTTCTAAGTTACTTTTTCCCTTGAAAATTTAAGATAAACAGCCTTAACAACAGCTAAAAATCAACTGGCATGATTTGGGTTTTTGGCCCCAAAAGGGACCCCCCAATCAGTCATAGCCGGGGAAAAACGTTTCAAATAGCTTCCCTAAACAGGGAAAGCCCTGAAGATTTTGGGTAAAAGGATGGAAAATAAACTGGATACTAAAATGACCAATTATTTTGTTTTACCATGAGTTTAAGGGTGACCCAATTTATGCAAAGCCGATGCAGTAGTGATTAACAGTCCCTCTTTTATTTGGAATTTAAACCCCTTTTCGGGTCCGTCCCGTAGATTTACGGCTGGTCGGTGAGTGCCCAAAAACTTTAGATCTATGCCAAAAAATTCAAGCGCTGTAAAAATTTTACCCGAAAGGGAAAAGGGGCCCTACTTATGAGAGAATGGGCTGCGCCGTGGGTTGCCCCGTAAAAAAAAAAATCAAGGGCCTAAATAGCATTGGGGAAACCCCGGGCTCAGTCACCCTTGTTCCCCGCCTCGTCGAAGTCAGCTTCACCCCCCGGAAAATTTTGGGACTCTCCTTTTCCCTGTCTGTTAGTTCTGCCACTGAGGAAGTGGAAATGAAGCGAATTCTACGGCTTTGATAAGTTAGTAAACCAAAAAATAATGACCGGATATCGAAAATTTGTGCCAAAAAACCCCGCGACCCTCGCCCCTTCTCCCTTTGGTGGGGGGAACTGTGATTACCTTTGGGTGTTCCTAAACTTTAAGGGGAAAAATTTAATATTTTCCCGTGGCCGGGCCCTTTGGGATTCAGAAATTGACGATGTTTTAAAGTGGATTGTGATTTTATTCCCTCGACAAATTCATTCGAGTAGTGATAGTGAGGAAACATTTTAACCAGTGAAGCGTTTTTTGGGTCCCCGCCGCATGCGCTGGGGTTTGTGTACCCTTTGGGTGCCCAGGGGAGGGGACATCCGGGGCCCCTACCCCTTTTTTAGGTAGTGTTTGTGAGGATGTTTGGGGCCCTACATTTGGGAAAGGTTTGGGCCAAGACATCAGTGGTGGTGTTAGTGGGATGGTTGGGGGTTTAGTGGCCCCGCCATGCGTGACTGCTGTCCCACGGGGGAAAAACCCAGGGCTGTGACTCGTCAGTTAAAGGGGACAAGCGGGGGAAACCCCCCCAACCCCGCCAAAAACCCCCCGTAAAACCAGCCTTGATTTTCCCAGTTTTCCACCGAAAACCGATTTTGGGATTGGCACCCCAAAACCCCAATTTTTGTTCCCACCCCTCCCCATTTTGAGGGACTCGCAAATTTGGAATTCAAAATCCCTTTCCCCTTGGAACCAGGGCCCAAAAGACTGGTTTTCTTTAAATTTAATTCTTTGCCCACCCATTGGGGAAAATTTATTGTCAGGGAAGTAAAAAAGGGTTTTTTTGGTACACCTTTGGCAAAACGATTTTTTCCCCAAACGGGGTCAAGTTTTCACAGGGAAAGAGACGTTGTTGCAAAATGTATTTCCCTTTTTGCAACAATAATGCTTATGCCAAACGTCTAAAATGAAAATTTTAAAAAACCCTTATGGTCCAAGATCGGCTAATTTGTTCCCCATCCTTCGTAAAAATAATAAAAGGGGAACAGGTTTATCAAAATGTTAGTTTGTTGCATTCTTTTGACAAAACCGGCCTGAAGAAGGACGGTTATACAAGATTAAAAAGGGTTTTCTGTATCTAAAAAAAAGTTCAGGTTTTTACTTTTATCCTTTGGGGGAATTTTGTAATTAAAGGTTTTTTGATTTTGTTAAAAGGTGACGTCATTAAAGCAGTATATACCGAGCAAGGGGAAACCCGCTTTGGTTTTAAAATTGTTTTTACGCTGTGATTGTGACAGGGCCTGGTGTTGGTTTTGTTGTATCGGGGTAGAAAAACCCATTGAAAATTACCAAGTTGTTTTTGGGGGTATATAAGGTAAAGTAGTGAAAAAAATGAGGGCCCCTTTTCTTGGCTAAGGGCCATACATTATTTCCCGATAACTGGTACCGCCCATTTTTTGTGATTTCAGGAGGGAAACCCAAGACAGATTTTGGGTGGACAGTGCGTTCAAATTCTTTAAAACATATGGGGCCCGGTTAACGCAGGTTTTTCCTGGTGATAAAGTCAGGTTTTTACTGAAAAATGACATCATGGCATTAGGGTGGCATGAAAAAACGAGTTGTCACATTTTTGGAAAAATTCCCCCGTAATAAATGCAAGGACAGGGGCCCAAATTTGGGACGGGACCAATAAAAGTTTTTCAAAAACCCAGGGGAATTGATTGTTTTATCCCAAAAAAACTGCGCTTGGTTGACAAGTGTGACATGCAATTGGTTTTGTTGACGGGTGTTCGTAAGATTTTAAAAGTGGTCATGAAACTTTTTTTCCCATCTCATGGACATTTAATTGCTGAAGGGCTTTTAATTTGTACCAAATAAAGACGGGGTAACAGCCCAAACCCGTTGGTGAATTTTTTTTTGCTTTTGGGTCAGAAAAACTCATAATGAAGTAAAAAGGCAAAAAACACCTGAAATAAAACAGGGTTTCCTCAAAATTAATAACAATATACCCAAGGTTTGAGGAAAGAAGGTGATCTTTTTAAAAATTTTCGGGCTTCCTTAAACTCAAAAAATTTTTGCTCAGAAGAGATGCATTGTCTGTAAAACAAACAAAACGACGGCAAAAAAGACGAAAAGCCCACTCGGTTTATGTGGGGGAAATTGAAAGGTGCCCCCTGTGCATGGTGCCTTGTTTCAAGGGTTCCCAAGCTCCAGCAGTTCAAAAAACCATGTCCGTGTTTGAAAATTTGTAAATTTTATGATAGAACTTTTGGGTTTTATACAATATTTGTGCATGTTTATTGTAAAAACAACAGGGGGTAAAAAAATTAATATGTTTTAAAAAACTTTAGTGGGTTATTGGTTCAATACAGTGAGTATATTTATATCAATTATCCCCCATATTGGTTTTTCTCGGGCCCCCAAAATTGTTAGTAGGAATAAAAAATTTTTGGAAAAAGAAAAGAAAAAAAAAATAAAAAAATAAAAATTTTAAAAGCGTTGTGGAATTAGTCGATGTTGCCCCCAACCACTCATTTTCAAAAACTTTTTGGCACTGTTTCTCGGTAAGTACTGTTTGATTCTAATTTTTTTTTTTTTTAAATTCCCTTCACAAAATATGCTCTTTAATTCTGTAAAAAAAATTTTTTTTTTTTTTTTTAAAAAATTTTTTGGACACGGGTGCGTAAATTTCAGATTTTGGCCTTGGCCCCTTAAAGGGTTTTTTAAACCATACTAACTGCAAACCCTGAAAACTCTCCAAAAATCTTTTTTCCCGAGCACCAAAGGGTTTAAATGGGGCCAGTGTCGGTTTATAGAAGAATCACGGGTTAAATGGGGAAAAACCAAGGGGAAAAAAGTGTTATCCCTCATTTTAAGTTAATTATTAACCCTTCGGGGTTTCCAAAGGGCCCCAAAATCTGAATTTCACGCCCAGTTTTCCAAGAAATTTTAAAAAAAAAAAAAATTAAATTTTTTTTACAGAATTAAAGAGCAAAATTTTGTAAAGGAAATAAAAAAAAAAAAAAATTTTTAAAACCCTGATAGTCCCTTACCGAGTACAGTGCCAAAAAGTTTGTGGGAAAAATGATGTGGTGGGGGCCCGGCAAATCGACAAAATTCCACATACGCTTTATTATATTTTTTGTTTTTTTTGTTGTTTTTTTTTTTTTTTCCCAAATTTTTTTCTTTTCCTACAAAATTTTGGGGGCCCTTTGAGGGACCAATATGTATATAATGTTATATAAAAACTCACTGTATTAAAAACAAAATTTAACGCACTAAATTATTTCTTTTTTTATTTTTTTCCACTGTTGTTTATTACAAAAAAAACAGCACAAATATTTTTAAAATTTACAAATGTTCTATCATATATTTAAAAATTTAAAAAATAACTGGACATGGTTTTAGAACTGCTGGAGCTTGGGGGAACCCCTTTGGGAAAACAAGGCACCATTAAAAGAGGCCCCTTTACATTCCTCACACAAAAACCCGAGTTTTCTTTGCGTCTTTTTTTGCCGTCGTTTTGTTTGTGCACAGACAATCCCACTCTTTGGAAAAATTTCTTTTGAGTTAAAGGGGAAGCTGATTATGAAATGATCCCCTTCTCTTCTCAAACGTTTGGGTATATTGTGATGAATTCGAGGCCCAAGGGTTGTATTCCCAGGTTTTTGTTCCCTGGTATTCCTTTATGAGTTTTTCTGAAAAACGACAAAAAAAATTCCCCAAAAGGTGGTCTGTTACCAGTCTTTATTTGGAAAAAAAAATATGAAATTCGGGAAATTGAAATGTCCATGAGATGGAAGAAAAGTTTTTTTTTCCACTTGTAACTTTACGAACACAGTCAAAAAAAACCCAATCTGCATGCCCAACTTTTTAAACCCCAAGCGCTTGTTTTGTGAAAATAATCACTGTCCAATGGTTTTCAAATAGTTCATTAGTCCCTCGAATAAAATTTTTGGGGCCCCCCCCCGGTTTTGCATTTCATTCCCGGTTTAAATGGTTTTCAATAATTTTAAATCTCGTTTTTCATGCCACCGTAATGCCATGATGTATTGGCAGAAAAACACCTGAAATTTCACCCCGAAAAACCGGGCGTTGGAGCCTGGGCTTATGTTTACAAATTTAAAAAGCACTGTCCCACAACACATTGTCTTGTTCATTTCGCGGAAATCACTAAAGAATTGGGCTTGTGTCCCGTTATCGGATAAAATGTAGGGCCCCTTCCCCAGATAAGGGGGCCAAATCATGTTTCTAACTACGTCCCTGATTACCCAAAAAACCCATCTTGGTATTTTCAATTTTTTTCTACCGTGTATACAAAAATACCCAAACACCAGGCCACTGTCAAAACCCACAGAGTAAAAAACCAATTTTTACCAAAGGGGTTTCCCTCTTGCCCCGGTATATACTGCTTAAAGAAGTAAAACCTTTAAACAAAATAAAAGACTGTCAATTAAAAAGATTCTTGAATGGTTTAAAGTATACCCGGGAAACTTTTTGAGATACAGGGGAAAACATTTCTAATCTTGTAAAAACCTGTCACTTTGTCGGGCCCTGGTTTTGTCGGGAAAAGTGAAAACATAGTAACAGAAAGAAAAAATTTTTTTCCCGGGTTATTATTTCACTGAAGGATGGGGTAAAAAATTAGCCGATCTGTGGCCCATTTTTGCTTTTTTATTATGTTATAGAGGGTGGGGCCCATAAGCATTTTTGGGTTGAAAAAAGCAATAATTTCTCCCAAACCGGGTCGTCTCTTTCCCCCTGTGTAGTTTTGGGACTGTGGTGAAAAAAGGATCGTTTTTGCCATGGGTTTTTACTCAAAATACTTATTACTTTCCCTGAAAATTTAATTTTCCCTTTAAATTGGGGGTTCAAAGAATAATTCAAAGAATTCCAGTTCTTTGGGCCCGGTGGTTCCAAGGGGACAGGTAGGTAGAATTCCACTTTGCGAGTCATAAAGTGGTGGGGCCTGGGAACAAAATTGGGATTTTGTGCCCAATTTCCCCGATACGGTTTTTGCTGGTGGATACTGGACTCATAGGTGGTTGTACGGGTGGTTGTTTTCGGGCTGGTGGGTTTACGCCCGCTTTTTTTCCTTGAAAATGAGAGTCAGCAGCGGGGGGTTCCGCTGGCACAGCGAGGGGGCCGCAAGGCGGTTGCATACCCCCCAAACCAAACCCCACTAACACCATTCCCTGATGGGCTGTGGGCCCCTCCATGCAAGTGTAGCCACATCTCCTCACTATCACTTCCCAAAAAATGGGTTTTGGGGGCCCCGGGATGTACTCCGGGTTTTACTCCGGGGTTTCTCCGTTCCCCCGGGCACGGATGGGTACACTCCCGAGGCAATGCGGCGGCGAAAAATACCCCGCTTCAATGGTGAAAAATGGTTTTCCCCACTATCAATACTGAATGATCGTTGAGGCAATAAAAAACAAATTTCCAAAGTCAGATCATCGTCATTACGGGAAATCAGAGGGCCGGCCCCGGGGGGAAAAAATTGTTTTCTCTTACGTTTAGGAACCCCGGGCCGGGGAGTCACGGAGTGCCCACACCAGAGGTAGGAAAAGGGGAGGATCGTTGGGGTTTTCTGCACATTTTTTTGTATCCCGGGCATTTTTTTTGGTCACTTAAATTATCAAAAACCGAAGGAAATTTGTTTTAAATTTTCCCTTCCTTTAGTGTCGAATATCAGACAGGAAGGGAGAGTCCCAATTTTTCCCGGGGGTGAGGATGACTTGCGAGGACTTTGGGGAACAAAAGGGGGACTGAGCCGGGGTTCCCACAATGTATGCAGGCGCCCAGATTTTTTGTTTATGGCGCCACCACGGCGCAGACCCATTTTCTATTTTTTTGGCCCATGGGCGCTTTCGCGCCCAAATTTACGGCGCTTTGGGGAAATTTTTGGGTAGGGTCTTGGTTTTTTGGGCATCACCGACCGCGTTTGATCTCGGGGCGGACCCTGAAAGGTTTTTAAAAAAAAAAGATATATACATAAATGAGTTTCTAAAAAGAAAAAGACAGAACCTCCTGTACGAGTGAGAAAAAAATTTAAAAAATGGAATAATGATTAAAAATTTACCAGTGCTTTGCAAGTGATGGACAAATTTTTAGTAAGAAAAAAAAAATGTTTGCCGTGTTTTACTATATTACAAACGGAAAAAGGGAAATTTTAAAAAACTTCCTTCATGAAGCAAAATTTCAGGTCTGACTGTTTAGTGACCAAACATTGTACTTTTGGCGTGTATGTTATTTGCCATTATTGAACTAATCCCTTTTACTATCACCCCCGGATTGTATTTTTCTTTCTAAATTTTTTTCCCCCCTTGTCCCACCCCCAGTTCCCTTTTTTGACCAATTTGTGTATTTCCCCGATTTCCCAAATTTTCAATTTATTTTATTAATAAATACTTACTCTTTAAAAAATATCTGTTTTACCATTTTTTCCTGACTTAAGCACTGTTATTAATTTTTTTTTTTTCTTACCTAATTTTTTCCCCTTTTTCCCAAACTTTTCAAATTACCAAAAATAGTGTATGCTCCTACTATTACTTGGCAAAACCCCTTTTACCCTCTTCCACTAGTTAGTATCAAATACCTCAAATTTAAAATTTTTTTTAGTGATATTAATTGCTTTTTCCAAAATTTATGTATAAGGCAAAAAACTTACTTTTCAGTTTTAAATTTTAATCTTAGTTTTAACCCCTACTTAAAATTTTTTTCCCTTTTTTTCATTTCTCCCGAAATTAAATTTTCTATATACCAAAAACATTGGGACTTTCCCTTTATTCAGTAATTTCTTTACTCCTTGTTCTAAAAACAAATTTAAAAAGGGGTACTTTTTAGGGGGATTTAATATTTAACAAATAACAAAAAAAGGCCCAAAATACCGGAAGGAAAAGATTTAAAAAAATTTAAACCCGCAAAAAAAAGAGAGAAGCTTACGACGACGTTTCGGTCGACTCGGGGCCATTGCAAAGTCACACTGTGACTTTGTCAATGGTCCCCAAAATGGACTTGAAACGTCGTTTGGGGGGCTTCTTCCTTTTATGTGCGGAAAATTTTAAAATTTTTTTTTCCCCTTTGTCCTTAAAAGTCACATTTTTAAAATACTCCAGGTGCTATTGGGCTACCCCGGTGTACTGATAAACCCCAGGTGCCCATGATCTTGTTTTTTTAAAACATTTTTTATTTTTTTATTCATTTGTCCCTTTTTTTTAGCTTTTTAAAATCTACTGTAAATTTGTTCATAAACTCACTTTTTTTTAAATAATTAAGGTGCTTAAGATGGGTTAATTGTATAACTGAATTTTCTGTATGTAATTTAAACCCTTTTTTCTTTTAAAATTTTTTTCAAGTTTTTTGTTTAATTAAAGAGTCTTATTCATAAGTCTTGTTGTTTGTTTTTAAAATAAATCTTTTAAATTTTTTTTACCAGAAAAATTTGTTTGTAAAATTCTTTTCATCCTATGTTTTTCAGGCAAAAAATCCCCCAAGTTAAAAATTTTTAAATAAATGAATTACGCGAATCAAAAAAGCAACTGTAAATTTCTATACAGCAACCCAAGCAAAGACATTACTCAGAAAGAAACAATAAAATAACCCCTCTTTTAAATACAAGTCAGTTTTTTGAGCAAAAATTATGATGACCTCACAGCCAAATTTCTCAATTTCCTTAATTTTATATATTAATCTTTACCTCACAGAAACCGGGGTTTGGCCTGATATTACAGGTTTTCCCATACCCTTTTCCCGGTACATGGCCATACACAATGTAAAAAACAAAACCGCAAGGGGAAGGAACAGTATATACACTAAATCAACTTGAATGTGTCAATAAATTTGAAAAAGGGAGAACATGCCCGATATATCACACCAAATTTTAAAACAAAAGACCTGCAAAAAACCCCCACATTTTTTTTAAAAATTTGAGTACCCCAGTCAAACTTTACCAAATTTAGTGAAAAAAAAAGGAAACATAATTACTGATTTCCAAAAATGAATAAAGGGCCACCCACTAAATAACAGGGATTTTAACTTAAAAATACTACACGACCGGACCCCCCAAATAACCCAATTCACAAACCAAAAAGAGTAAAATTTCCTGTTGTTTCCCGGGAATATCTAAACCTACAAGGGAAACCCCCGGACAAGCACTCCTTAACCCCCTTTTTACTGTTTTGGTGTATATGTGTGTATTTTGGGGGAAAGGGGTACCGGTTTTTTGAAGTTTTTTACGTGGACCCTCGAGTTTTGGAACCCCGATTTTGTTTAAATTCGACCTTGGCGGAGTTTTTTTGGAAAAATTTGGCCCCCCAAGTTTCGTTTTTAAAAATTTTCAGGGTTTTTAGCGGGCCGGTTTTTACCCGTCCCCCCCGTCACCCCGCATACAAAACCCGTCACCCCAAAGCCATTTTACGGGTCAGTTTCCCCTTGTTACCAAAAATGTGACCATCACCCCCCGGGTTTTATACATAATTAAACCGTTGATTTTTGTGGGGTTACAATGCTTTTAAAAAAGTCACCATGAGCCCCAAAGGAAAAACTTTGTGCAAGCCCATTGGGAAAGAAAAATGAGGAAAAAACGATCGAATTCAAGAAGGAAAAACTTTGGAAAAAATTGGGGAGTGGGTGGGATGTTACAGAGCTTGCCCGGATGTTGGCAAGCCCATTCAACCATCACTTTTGACGAGGCGAAAGGAAAGGAAATAAAATGTTTGGGGTTGTTGCCCAAAAAGGGGTTTGGGTATGCTGACAAAAAGGAGGGTCACAGACACATCACTTCAGACAAATTTTTAAAAAAAAATGCCAGAAACAGGGCCTCTCTGGACAGATATTTTGTGCAACGGGGTTCCCGTGACTCTCAAAGCTGGTCCCCGTTTGGAATTTTTTAAAAAAAAAGGGAAATTTAAACCCCCGTTTTGGACTTCATACCCGAAGTCCCCCAATGGAAGGAGATTCCCCTTTTAAAAAAAAGTGTTCCCTTTCTCCTTTTCCCCTCCTCCCCTCTTCCATCCATGCGTTTTTCTTCAGTTAAAGGTAAGTGTAATGTTATTATTTTTTTAAATGTTATACTTTGGGAGATGAAATGGTTCAGAAAAAAGGGAAAGTTGAAAAAATTAGTACATGTGGGAAAATCTTGGGTATCTTTGTTGAGGAAACGTTTCGCCACACAGTGGCTTAAACAGTCCATACCCAAAAGGGGAATCTTGAAGAAAAAGGAGGGAATGAAGGGGAAACATCCCCCAAAACCCTTTAGCGATGTGGTCAAACCATCAATCTTGAATAGAATAAGGCATACTTGGGTGAGAAGGAGCTTATTTTTCCGTTGGCAGGAGGGTGCAGCAGGAAGGTCCCTGTAAAAATTTTTTCAAAAGTTTTAAGTGGCGTGCCCAAGAATTTTGGGAAGCGAAGAATTCCCCCAAATTTTGGTTTCTGAACCATTTTTTCTTTTTCAAACCCCGTCAGACATGAAAATTCTTGGGATTTAAATTTTGGGAATTTTCGCCTTTCCCAATTCTTGGGGGGCCCAAATACTTCAACAATGAACAAATGTTACACGACCTTTGACTTTTGCCCTTTTCCTGCCAACGGTTTTTTTTAAGCCCCCTTCTCAGCACGTATTTTTCCGGGATTCTATTATGATTGAAAGGAAATTTACCTCATCGAACTCAAGGTTGAGGGCTGGAAATTTTTTCATTCTTCCTTTCCTTTTTTTCTTTTTAAGATTCTCCTTTGTTTTGGGCTGAGGGGCCACTGGGTTTGGGAAAAAGTTTCCTCAACAAAGATTCCCCCGAGTTGCAAATGTGTTAATTTATACTAAATGTATGTACTTGATTTTTGTTTTTTTTTCTTATGTAAAAACTTTTTTTTAATTTGAAAAAAAAAATTTTTTTTAAAAGTACCAGCCGTTTCCCCCCCGAGGGGGGTGGGCCCCCCAAAAAAAAAACTAAAGTTTTTTCCTTTTTTAAAATTTTGTTTTAAAATACAGGGGAAGGGGTTTTCTAGCCCCTTCTCCCAGCATTTTTGTCGCCCCTTTTCGGACCCGCTGGCTTTCAAAAGGGAAAAATTCTGTTCCATTCTCCAGCCTCTGCTGGCCTTAAATTTACTAAAAGCAGCAATCGTTCCCGGCATTTTCTTTGCGAGTCCAGAGATGGCTTTTTGCCCAAAATTTATCGCCTCCCAAAACACTATTCCTGTTAACTGTTTTTTTTGCTGATCCCACACAAAACCCCAAAATTCTAAACATTTTCAATTGTTTTCAAAACTCTGTTTTGTTAGCCAATTTTTCCCTTTTGCCAAAAAAGCTTCCTTGATTGCTTTAAAATTTTTCAACCCGGAGGGAAATGATCGTTTATGAGGAATTTCCCTTTTCTCCGGGGGATCGGCCACCGTATGCCCCTTTCACACTTTGCTACAAGTTTCTTTCTTGAAATTTTATCAAGTTTTTCGCCTTTCATTTTTCAAAGAAACCCGGGATTCAAAACTTTCTTTGGGCCCCCCGGGGCTTATTTAGCGTCCACTCAATAACCAAAACACAAAAAAAAAAAGGGGTTATTACAAAAAAAGTTTTTGGATTTGAATGGTGGGGTGATGCTCACTGAACAAGAAAAAAAAGGCAAAAGATCTGAGTTACCAAAATCATGGGTGCTTTGTGGGGGGCACTTTAGTGGCCAAAATCACATGGGCAGGCAGCTGCCCTTTTGGTTTTATGGGCCCTTTTCCGGGGGATGTCCCAAAACTGGGACAAAAGTTTATACAAAAAAAGTCATCAAAAACCCCAATTCCTACGAAAAATGGGGAAATGAACCAAGGTTACCTGTCTTTTGGGAAAATTTCCCCAAAAAAAACAAACATTTCCACTACTTGAGCTCAGTTTCAAGCTACTTTCAGTCCAGAAAACCCAAACAAATCTTTTCCCATTTCCATAAAAAATCTTTCCCTTTAAAAAAATGAGACACAAAACCGAGAATTCAAACCCTACAAAAATACCTGCCAAAAATCGTTTGGTTTTTTAAACCAAAAAAAACGGTAGCAGTTTTTTCCCCATTAGCACTGCGTTCGCGGATTTTTTTTTGTGGTGCCCCACTTCAAAATGACCCCCCTCTCAAAATTTTTATTAAAAGTGGGGCCCCCCCCCCTTAAGAAACACCCCCTAAAGTGCCAAAATTTTGTAAGTGTATTTAAAATAAGTGCGTTTTTTGTGTTTGTTTGGGGGTTGAAATGGGGGCTTTAAACTACTTCACTATTCCTTTTTGGGAAAAAAATTTTGGTCAGTACTGGCACCTGAACATATTTTTGGAAAAGAAAAAAAAATCGTTAATCGGGGGTCCACTGTATTTTATTTGGACATGTTACTTTGTTGTTCAATTTAATTATAGTAGGGTTTGGGGGAAATGCCAAAAAACCCCCTTTTATGCGACATTATGGGTTTTCTTAAAAATTAAAATTAAAATTTTTAAACCCCCAAAAAGGTCCTAAAGTATATAAAACATTTTTACACGTAGCGGCCCCCCAAAAATATATTTAACCCTTTTAAATTTTTTGCCCCCCAAAATTTTGGGACGATTGCCCTGAGTTGGGTGGTTAGCATTGAAGGGTCTTAACACTCGGGTGCGCACCATATTAAAAAAATTTTTGGGACCCCCTTAGTACCCCTTTTGGGAGCACCAGTTAAACTGAGCACCAGCTCGAGCAAACAGTGCAGCAAACAAACCCAAAGGAAATTTAAAGATGTAATGTCATATTAACATCCTTTTTTTAAGAGGGAAAAAGTGATGTTAACCCCCAAATTTGGGTCTGTCATATCTTTCTTGTCTATCTCTCACCTAATTGTTTCTCACCTAATTTTTAGTTTTTCGGGGTTAAGACTCAAACCCTGGCCCCCCCTCTTCAATGAGCGCTACTAGGTCCCCTCTTCCCCGCCCCCATGAGCTAAATTTATACCTTTGTCTTAAAGCTACGTAGGGACCTGCCCCCCAATACTCGTCGCCAGATGTTCCAAAATTTTGCCCCTTGTAAAAGAAGAACTGCTTCCCAAACCAAACCTGTGACTCATCTGATTCTTCAACTTTCAAGAGTGACCCCTTTGTTTTGTTTTTCCCCCTTTTGGAACATTTTGTCTCTTCCACCCTTGGGCTATTCAAGCAGTTTTTGTTTAAATCGTTATCAGGGCTCCCCTACCATCCCGGTTTTCCCCCCAGTGTCATCAGGGCCCAAATTTTCCCTCAACCTTTCTTCATGGACAAAACCCCTTAGCTCGGAACTACCCTTTGTCACAAAACCCCTTTTCCCCTTTTTCCCCCTTTTTTTTAAAGTGCTTGACCCAGTGGCCAAAGGGTTTCCAAAAAAGGGCTTTGGGTACTCCAGTACGGGCCTGACGTTCCGGTGTCGTGTTTGGAAAAATTCCCTTACTTAGGTTTTCGGGAAAAGCTAATTTCGGGGTTTGCCAGGGCCCCCATTTTGCTGCAAACAGTTATCTGGGTGTGTGCTTCCGTGGGGGTTTGGTGTTTTAATCACGCCCGTTTTTTCCCTTTAGTGAAAGTTTGCAGTCGTTGGGCCCCTAGCCTATACAGGGAACCTCAAAAATCGAAACATATCACATAAAAGAACGTTTCGAAATTTAGGGGCCCTTTTTTTTGGGGCAAAATGTGTCCCTATTATTTTAAACGTGCCCCCATTTTTGGACCGCCGGGGGACGGGACTGCTGCCGGCCCCCTCTGTCCGGTCCCGCGCAGGGCCCCCTGAGCAAAATCTAGCTTTGTTTTTGCTTGGAAGTGAAAAACTAACCTGCGCTCTCATTCACGCATTTTACAATTATTTCGTTGTGTTTAGTGCTTGTGGGACTGTGAAATAAGCTAACATGGGCCCAAAGAAACTTGCTAGTGGTACCCCTGTGGTAAAGAAAGTGAGAAACACCATAGATGTGAAGAAGGAAATAATACAGAAGTATGAGAGTGGTGTGAGACTTGAGCTTGCCAGGATGTATGGGAAAAACAAGTCGGCCATCGGTTCTATCCTGGCAAAGAAAGAGCAAATCAAGGAAGCTGATGTTGCGAAAGGTGTTAATATGCAAACCAAAAAAAGACCACAAATAGTTGAAGAGGTTGAAAAGCTGTTGCTGGTGTGGATCAAGGATAAAGAGATTGTAGGTGATAGTGTTTCAGAGACGAGTATTTGCGAAAAGGCAAGGAAGTTGCATGCCGATCTGGTACAGAAAACTCCTAGAACCAGTGCTGATAGTGAATTTAAGGCAACCAGAGGCTGGTTTAACAGATTTAAGAAGCGTAGTGGCATACACAATGTTGTAAGACATGGTGAGGCAGCCAGTTCAGACAAACGGGCGGCTGAGAAGTTTGTACAGGAGTTTAAGGGGTACATAGACAGTGAAGAATTGAAACCTGAACAAGTGTTTAATTGTGATGAAACAGGCTTGTTTTGGAAGAAAATGCCAAAAAGGACCTTCATCACACAGGAGGAAAAGGCACTGCCAGGACACAAGCCTATGAAAGACAGGCTTACTCTTTTGTTCTGTGCTAATGCTAGTGGTGATTTTAAAGTGAAGCCTTTACTTGTGTATCATTCAGAAAATCCCAGAGTGTTTAAGAAAAACAATGTCTTTAAGAACAAGCTGTGTCTTGCAGAAAGCTAATCATAAGGCATGGGTCACAAGACAAATTTTCAGAGTGGGTCTATGAAGTGTTTGGCCCCAGTGTGAAAAAATACCTCCAGGAAAAGAAATTGCCACTCAAGTGCCTCCTGTTAATAGACAATGCTCCTGCTCATCCTCCAAACTTATTAGACCTCTTGTCTAAGGACTTTAGTTTTATAAAAGTGAAGTTCTTGCCTCCTAACACCAATCCTCTCCTCCAGCCCATGGACCAACAGGTCATTTCTAACTTCAAAAAACTCTACACAAAAGCAGTGTTTGAAAAGTGCTTTGAAGTGACCACAGACACTAAGTTGACCCTAAGAGAGTTCTGGAGGAATCACTTCAACATCTACAGCTCCATAAGCCTTATAGGTAAGGCTTGGGAGGGAGGGACTTCCAGGACTTTGAACTCTGCTTGGAGACAATTGTGGCCAGATTGAGTCCAAGAGAGAGATTTTGAAGGGTTTGAGGCTGACCCTGACCCTGACCCTGACCCTGACCCTGACCCTGACCCTGACCCAGCTCACCCTCTGCCTGTTGTGGACTCTATTTATTTATTTATTTATTTATTTATTTATTTATTATAAATTTGTGCACACATACAGAGGTACAAAAAAATACAGATAAGAGCAGTATGCCAAAGCCACTTATACTATGCATAGCATTACGGGCTGGCTTAAAATTAACTTAAGATTAACTAAGCAATGATGAAGTCAGTGATAAAACATTAATGTAAACAGATTACTATAAAGCACAAGTGAGTATTACAAAGACAGGTCATATGAAGGATTCTGTTAGGTAGTGTATTTAAAAAATAATAAAGTTAGATTGGGTTTTAGGTTTAACATTTATGTGATATAATTGTGAGAAACATTTAAGATATACAATTTATAAGGTTCAGTTATTCAGTATTTATTGGTTTTGTGTGAGTAAGTGATCTTTGAGTAGAGACTTGAATTTATAAACAGGTAGTGTTTCTTTTATATTTACAGGTAATGAATTCCAGATTTTAGGGCCTTTTATGTGCATTGAGTTTTTGCATAGTGTGAGATGAACACGAGGAACATCAAAGAGTGATCTGTGCCTTGTGTTATGGTCATGTGTTCTGTTGAGGTTGGCAAGGAGATGTTTGAGGGGAGGGTTAATATCAGAGTTAAGTGTTCTATGTATGTAATAGGTGCAGTAATAAGTATGGATGTTTTGTATGGTGGAGTAGGTTTAGTGTATTGAATATTGGTGGAGTGTGCTGCCTGTAGTGAGAATTTGTTATCATTCTAACTGCAGCCTTTTGTTGGGTAATTAGTGGTCTGAGATGGTTAACTGTTGTTGAGCCCCATGCACAAATTCCATAGGTGAGATAGGGGTAAATAAGAGAGTGATATAGGGCCAGGAGGGCTGACTGTGGAACATAGTACCGTATCTTCGATAGTATGCCTACAGTCTTGGAAATTTTCTTAGAAATTTGTTGTATATGTGTATGAAATTTGAGTCTATTATCAAGGTGGATTCCTAAGAATTTTCCCTCTGTTAGCTTTGTGATAGGTGATCCGTTTATCATTATGTTAAGAGGGACATCTGTAGCTCTGTTACCAAACTGAATGAAGTAGGTTTTGTCAATGTTTAGTGTAAGTTTGTTAGTCCTCATCCAGGTAGATATTTTCTGTAATTCGGTATTTACAGTATTGGCTAGTGTGACTGGGCTCGGGTGAGAGAAGACGTATGTAGTGTCATCTGCAAATAGTGTGGCATTGGGGAACACCCTGGGGTTGGAGGTGAGTGGTGAGGATGTGGAAGAGTTGGTGGAGGACCACAGGGAAGAGCTAACCACTGAAGAGCTGCAAGAGCTTCATCTGGAGCAGTATCAGACCACAGCTGAGGAACTTGCTTCAGAGGAGGAGGAAGAGGGAGTGGATGAGGTGCCTTCTTCAAAGATTAAGGAGATTTGTGCCAAGTGGAATGATGTCCAAATGTTTGTGCAGAAGTACCACCCTGAGCAAGCTGAAACAAACCATCTTTGCAGCAAGTTCAGTGACAGAACGATGTCCCATTTTAGGGAAATGTTAAAGAGGCGCCAGAAACAGAGGACTGTGGACAGTTATTTTGTGAGACAGGGGTCCAGTGACTCTCAAGCTGGTCCTAGTGGCATTAAAAGACAGAGAAGGGAAGTAACCCCAGAGAGGGCTTTACCTGAAGTCCTCATGGAGGGGGATTCTCTTTCCAAACACTAACCCCAACTCCCTCTCTCCTCCTCCCTATCTTCCAGATGCCATCACCAATCTTCAATAAAGGTAAGTAAAAATGTCATTTTATATGTATTACTATACATAATTAAAAACTATAGTATTTGTTGTATGTAAAACTGTAATTAATCTCTATAAAATGTATTTTTTGTGTGAATATTTTTGGGTTTCTGGAACGGATTAATTGTATTACCATTATTTCTTATGGGAAATATTGCTTCGAATTTCAGATTTTTCGAATTTAGAACTAGCTCCTGGAATGGATTAAGTTCGATTTTTGAGGTTCCACTGTACTCTGTTTGCGGTCGTCTTTGCCCTTCTCCAATCTTCATGACTTTGCATTTGGCAGGGTTGAATTCGAGAAGCCAGTTGCTGGACCACGTGTCCAGCCTGTCCAGGTCTCTTTGAAGGTCTGCCTGATCCTCATCTGATTTAATTCTCCCTCCTTCTCTCTGTCTATCTCTTTCAATCTGTCTCTGTCTATCTCTGTCTCACAGGTACACATAAATAATGTATACATAGTGTAAATTACCTAGGATAACCCAAAAAATCCAGACAAAGTGCTATCCTCTGCTTGAAGATGTGAGTAAATGTGATGACACAGTCTTGTGGCTCTCTCTGAGACAGAGAGCTGGACAGATAGACAGGGAGTTTAATAGACAGACATGTTTGTGTACCACGAAAACAAAGCAAAGGCTGATGCTCATCAAATGTCACCTCTAATCTTTTCTTATCAAGTGTTATCACTGTACCCTCGAGAATGCTCATCAGTAGGCATACTATCAGAGATGTGGTACTATGTTCCACAATCAGCTCTCCTTGCACTGTATCACTCACTTATCTACCCTTATCTCACATATGGAATTTGTGCATGGGGGTCAACAACATCAAATCACCTAAGGCCTCTAATAACCCAGCAAAAAGCTGCAATCAGAATGATAACAAATTCCCACTCATGACAGCATACTCCGCCTTTACTCAAAAGTCTAAATCTGCTCACCATAAAGAACATACACACTTATTCATGTGCCAACTACATATATAGAACAATACATGCAAACATAAACCCTCCACTCAAACTTCTCATCAACCTTAACCATAACACAAGACACAGATCTCTTTTTGATGTACCCCGTGTCCATATCACACTGTGTAAAAACTCTATGCACATAAAGAGCCCCAAAATCTGGAATTCATTACCAGAACATACTAAAGTAACCAGGCCTGAAAATCCACTTACTCGCCCAGGGCTGAATACAGTGTACCCCCGCCTTACGAACGCATCGCGTTACATTAAATCTGCCATACGAAGCATATGAACGCAAAAATTTTGCCTCGCCTCACGTGATTCATCAGGGACGCGTCCCGCGTGGCCTCAGCTGTCCCGTGCGTGCCAGTGTTTACAAGTCAGCCAGTGTGGTCGCATCTAAGCATACATTTAGTACATTTCATAGTATCACAGTGTTTTTTAGTGCTTGTAGCTGCAAAATAGGTCACCTTGGGCCCCAAGAAAGCTTCTAGTGCCAGCCCTGTGGTAAAAAGGGTGAAAATTATCATGGAAATGAAGAAAGAGATAATAGCTAAGTACGAAAGTGGAGTGCGTGTCTTGGAGCTAACCAGGTTGTATACCAAACCCCAATCAACCATCGCTATTATCTTGGCCAACAAAACGGCAATCAAGGAAGCTGTTCTTGCAAAAGGTGCAAGTTTGCTTTCAAAACAGAGATCGCAAGTGATAGAAGATCTTGAGAGACTGTTATTGGTGTGGATAAACGAAAAACAGATAGCAGGAGATAGCATCTCTCAAGCGATCATATGTGAAAAGGCTAGGAAGTTGCATGAGGATTTAATTAGAAAAATGCCTGCAAGTAGTGGTGATGTGAGTGAATTTAAGGCCAGCAAAGGTTGGTTTGAGAGATTTAAAAATCGTAGTGGCATACATAGTGTGATAAGGCATGGTGAGGCTGCCAGTTCGGACCAAAAAGCAGCTGAAAAACATGTGAAGGAATTCGAGGATTACATAGACAGTGAAGAATTGCAACCTGTACAAGTGTTTAATTGCAACGAAACAGGCCTGTTTTGGAAGAAAATGCCAGCAGGACCTACATTACTCAGGAGGAAAAGGCACTCCTAGGACATAAGCCTATGAAAGACAGGCTTACTCTTCTGAAGTGTGCTAATGCTAGTGGTGATTGCCTTTATTGGTGCATCACTCTGAAACTCCCAGAGCGTTCAGGCAAAACAATGTCCTCAAGGCTAATTTGTGTGTGATGTGGAGGGCAAACAGTAAGGCATGGGTCACTAGGGACTTTTTCTATGACTGGTTACACCATGCATTTGCCCCCACTGTGAAAAATTACCTAATGGAAAAGAAATTGGACCTTAAGTGCCTCCTGGTATTAGACAATGCTCCTGGTCATCCTTCAGACTTGGCAGAGCGACTTTCTGGGGACATGAGCTTCATTAAGGTCAAGTTTTTGCCTCCTAATACCACTCCTCTCCTGCAGCCCATGGACCAGCAGATCATTTCAAACTTCAAAAATCTCTACACAAAAGCTATGCTTCAAAAGTGCTTTAAAGTGACCTCAGACACTCAATTGACTCTAAGAGAGTTTTGGAAAGATCACTTTGGCATCCTCAATTGTGTAAACATTATAGGTAAGGCTTGGGAGGGAGTGGCTAAGAGGACCTTGAACTCTGCTTGGAAGAACTGTTGCCACAATGTGTAGAAGAAAGGGATTTTGAAGGGTTTGGGGCTAACCCTCAGGAGCCTATGCCAGTTGTGGAATCTACTGTGACATTGGGAAAGTTCCTGGGGTTGGAGGTTAGTGGGGAGGATGTGAAAGAGTTGGTGGAGGAGGACAATGAAGAACTAACCACTGAAGAGCTGCAAGATCATCTTCAACAGCAAGAGGCCAGACCTGAGGAAACTGCTTCAGAGGAGGGGAGAGAGAAATTGAGGAAGTTGCCTATTTCAAAGATTAAGGAAATGTGTGCAAAGTGGGTTGAACTGCAAACCTTTGCAGATGAAAATCACCATGACACAGCTACTGCAAGCCGTGTTGGCAACCTGTACAATAACAATGTTGTGGCCCAATTTAGGAAAGTCTTAAAGGAACGGGAGGTACAGAGCTCTATGGACAGATTTGTTGTGCGACAGAGGTCCAGTGACTCGGAAGCTGGTCCTAGTGGCATTAAAAGAAGAAGGGAAGTAACCCCGGAAAAGGACTTGATACCTCAAGTCCTAATGGAATGGGATTCCCCTTCTAAACAATAACAATTTCCACACTCTCCCCTCCTCCGATCCCATTAATCATCACCAGATCTTCAATAAAGGTAAGTGTCATGTATTCTGTTCTTAGAGTAGTAACTGTGCATGTCTTCTTCAGTTTGTGTGTATTAAAATTAATATTTCATGTGGTAAAATTTTTTTTTTTTCATACATTGGGGTGTCTTGCACAGATTAATTTGATTTCCATTATTTCTTATGGGGAAATTAATTCACCTTATGATAATTTCGGCTTACGATGAGCTCTCAGGAACGGATTAATATCGTAAGGCGGGGGTCCACTGTAATCAACACTCAATATTAAACATTACCAATAATTCTCCCAATTATTTAAATCATAAAACTTCAAGACAACATATAGTAAATTGATCATCTTGTTTGTTATGCACTGTAATGCGACAAATTAGTACAACTATAATGCTTCAATATCGAAATGTTCAAATTTCATTGTTTCAAATACAGTGGTCCCTCAATAATCGTCCGGCCTGAAAGTCGTCCATTTCGGAAATAGTCCCGTTATTTCGTCTAAACATTGGCCCGCAAATGGTCCGTTAACTCGCTAATCTTCCTTCGTCCAGGATGCGTACTCACGCTCTGAGCCGCCTGGGCCTGCCTTCCCAGCCAGTGTGCAATTGTTTACCAGTGAGCGACGGTCCCCTCACATGCTCCTACGAAATATTTCATAATATTCCATTGATTTTAGTGCTTGCAAGTGCTAAATAAGCTACCATGGCTCCAAAGAAAGCTTCTAGTGCCAGCCCTTTGGTAAAGATTGTGAGAAACGCATATAATTTATGAAAAAGTTTGTAGAAAAATACATCACTACCACCATCAACCACTATGGTGGTAGTGATGGTGGTAGAAGGTAGTAGTGATGGTGGTAGAAGGTAGTAGTGATGGTGGTAGAAGGTAGTAGTGATGGTGGTAACATTTGTAATAGTGGTAAAAGGTCGTAGTGATGGTGCGAGAGGGTTCCTTCTTTAGTGATTCAGCGATTCTACCAACTCCTCCAATGTTGTTGGAGTTATATAGGGCTACAGAAAACACCGCCGCCTCAGCTGTTGCTTCACCACCATTATGGAAGGCTTACACTCAGTGGCCCTTATATACCCAACAACAACACAACACAACACAACACCTCTCGTGACATACGTAATAACTTATTTTATTCATTCTAGAGTATATTCCATGTTTCTATGTTATTAATATTGTTTATTATGTCATATTAGTTGAATTGTGATAGATAAATAAGCCGTAGAGTTGATATTAGTGTCATATTCTCCAACAATAAACTTGCCATCCCTCCCTCACACAAACAAGTCTCCAATAAGAACATAAGAAAGGAGGGACACTGCATTAGGCCTGCTGGCCCATACTAGGCCGGTCCTTCACAAATCCAACCCACAAACAGAACAAATGCTACCCAAGCAATAAGCTCAGGTGCAAGTCCGACTCAAATCCAACCCCTCTCACTCATGTATTTATCCAACCTAAATTTGAAACTACCCAATGTTTTAGCTTGGATCACCCTACTAGGCAGACCGTTCCACTCATCAACTACCCCTATTACCAGTGTTCATTTATACATTTTATTAGTGCTTTACATTTATTTGGCATTTTTTTCTGCATGTAAATCTATATTTGTGCTAGGGAAGTGACCCCTGAAGTGACCTAGAGTCCTTATGGAGGGGGATTCCCCTTCCAAACAATAACCTCTCTTCCCTCTCTCCTCCTCCCTGTCTTCCATTCATCAACAACAGCCTTCAATAAAGGTAACTGTCGTGTTGAATGTTCATTCTTTTGTGCATGAAAATCTATCTTTCAGGTAAAAAAAAAAATTGTTGTTGATACTTCTGGGTGTCTGGAACGAATTAACTGGATTTACATTATTTCTTTTAGGGAAAATTGATTCGAAAATCGTCTATTTCGATAATAGCCACACTTCCAGGAACGGATTAAGGACGATAATTGAGGGAACACTATACTCAATTGTACTTCATATTGTAATTTCTACCACTAAACCTTTCATTGCTTGTTAATTTTAAATTAATTTTAAGCCTACACACAATGCTTTGCATACAAGGGGCTTTTGGCATGTACACCCAACTAGTACTATAATTTCCTGTATAACTATTATCATGTCCAAATAAACTATATGAATAAGAATATGAATATATTCTCTTTACTATTACTCTTTGTGTTCTATTTGTTAGGAAGTTATAGATCCATCTACCACTTTTCTTGTTATTCCTTTATCATGCATTGTGCATGCTATTATACAATGATCACACTTGCCAAAGGCTCCACCATCATCTTTCCACCACCTGCTCCACCACCATCTTTCCTCTACCTGCTCCACCACCATCTTTCCTCTACCTGCTCCACCATCATCTTTCCACTACCTGCTCCACCACCATCTTTCTTCTACCTGCTCCACCACCATCTTTCCTCTACCTGCTCCACCACCATCTTTCTTCTACCTGCTCCACCACCATCTTTCCTCTACCTGCTCCACCACCATCTTTCCTCTACCTGCTCCACCACCATCTTTCCTCTACCTGCTCCACCACCATCTTTCTTCTAACTGCTCCACCACCATCTTCCCTCTACCTGCTCCACCACCATCTTTCTTCTACCTGCTCCACCACCATCTTTCCTCTACCTGCTCACCCACCATCTGTCCTCTACCTGCTCAACCACCAACTTTCCTCTACCTGCTCAACCACCATCTTTCCTCTACCTGCTCAAACCATGATCTTTTCTCTACCTGCTCAACCACCATCTTTCCTCTACCTGCTCCATCACCATCTTTCCTCTACCTGCTCCACCACCATCTTTCCTCTACCTGCTCCACCACCATCTTTCCTCTACCTACTCAACCACCATCTTTCCTCTACCTGCTCCACCACCATCTTTCCTCTACCTGCTCCACCACCATCTTTCCTCTACCTGCTCCACCACCATCTTTCCTCTACCTGCTCCACCATCCTTCCTCTACCTGCTCAACCACCATCTGTCCTCTACCTGCTCAACCACCATCTTTCCTCTACCTGCTCAACCATCATCTTTCCTCTACCTGCTCAACCACCATCTTTCCTTTACCTGCTCAACCACCATCTGTCCTCTACCTGCTCAACCACCATCTTTTCCTCTATCTGCTCAACCACCATCTTTCCTCTACCTGCTCCACCACCATCTTTCCTCTACCTGCTCAACCACCATCTTTCCTCTACCTGCTCCACCACCATCTTTCCTCTACCTGCTCCACCAACATCTTTCCTCTACCTGCTCAACCACCATCTTTCCTCTACCTGCTCAACCACCATCTTTCCTCTACCTGCTCAACAACCATCTGTCTTCTACCTGCTCAACCACCATCTTTCCTCTACCTGCTCAACCACCATCTTTCCTCTGCCTGCTCAACCACCATCTTCCTCTACCTGCTCAACAACCATCTTTCCTCTGCCTGCTCAACCACCATCTTTCCTCTACCTGCTCAACCACCATCCTTCCTATCCCTGCTACTCCTTGCTCTACCACCATCTTCCCTCTCCCTGCTCCACTGCCAACATTCACACTCACATATAAATATATAACTTGCAGGCACTGTATCTCTTCATCTGCTTCTCTCTTACCAACAATAACAGTATTTCCATCTCTAATAATTTCTTTGCCTTTTTTCACTCAATTAGAATTGTCAATCACTTTAATATTCTTTATAATTTCTTTTTCACTGATAGTAGTATAGATGATTGACTGTGGATAACCATACTCATGAACCAACGCACTAATTCTAACTCCATTTATTTTTCCAAAATTTCTTGCCTGATCTTCAGAGAAGTTGCCAGTTTACTGTGCACTTTAAGGGACATGATGACTTGGTAACACAAAAGATGGCACAATTGAGGATAAATACAGTGGACCCTCGACCAAAGATATTAATCCATTCTTGAGAGCTCATCGTTAATTGAAATTATCGTTAGTCAAGTTAATTTTCCCCATAAGAAATAATGGAAATCAAATTAATCCGTTCCTGACACTCCAAAGTATTGAAAAAAAAATTTTTACCACATGAAATATTAATTTTAATACACACAAACTGAAGAAGACATGCACAGTTACATGACACTTACCTTTATTGAAGATCTGGTGATGATTGATGGGATGGGAGGAGGGGAGAGCGTTGAATGGTGTTAGTGTTCAGAAGGGGAATCCCCTTCCATTAGGACTTCAGGTGGCAAGTCCTTATCGGGGGTTAGCACTCCTTGAATCACTAAAGACACCCTTCTCCTGCATTATTCTTACTGAGACCTGGCTTAAGCAGGACACAATAGATATCTACCCTCTACCAGGATACACAGCAATTCACAACTGCAGACCAAACCAAGTTGGGGGTGGTATTGCAATCTATTACTCTAACCAATTATCTTGTCTTAGCACCACTTGCTTTAGTGATGAATATGGGGAATACATTATTGCTAATTTTACTGTAAAAAACCTTAAAAAACCCCTATAAAAATCGGTCCCTTTTTACCGGTTTCCCTTTCAACAAACACCCCAAATTTCAGTGAAAAAATTAAAGCCCACTAAAAAAAAACAGCAATGAATAAGCCCACCTTTCTTAGTGGAGACTTCAACATCAACCTTGGGCTTACTAGTGTCAGCCTGTAACTGACTTCATAAAAATTTATGAACAACACATTTTCTCCCCAAAACAAAAATAAACCAAAAGGCCCCAACTGAGAAAGTGCAACCAAAATAAGGACCAAAATATGGCCCAAATTTTACTAGCCCCCTTTTTAAAATGGGGTAACCACAGATAGCACAAAACAAAACCATTTCCCCAAACCTTCCCTGAAAAACATTAGTAAACCACCCCCTTTGAATACAAAAAAAGTCTCATTTAGACTCCATTTTCGAGCCTAGTAAAGGAAAAGTTCCCCAAGTTTGGACCTTGGGGGGGCCCTTTTTGGGACGGGGCCCCTACGGGAATTTCCCCAAAAGGAAAATTGGTATTGATGACGGGACGAATTTTTCTTAACAATTTTACTTAGACTATACAACAAACTTTGGCCCTTTTAAAAAAAAAAAACAGATCACAAACAAAAAAAGTTGGGTTGCCCATGGCAAAACCCGGGCCCCAATTCGGGAAATCCATTGAAAAAACACCAATATAAAAAGGGCAAATATTTACAGGGCTTAAAAACCACAAAGATATTTTTAAACCTTTTCCCATCAGCTTCACCAAAGTAATAAAGAAACCCAAAACAACTATACTATCCAGTAAAAACCCAACAGAAAAATAGAGGAGATAAAAAAAAGCCCGGGAAAAACACTCTCAGATTCGGGGGGACCCACAAACTGAGAAAAAACCCAAGAATATTGCCCCAAAACTAAACCAAAAATGAAACACCACACATCCCCCTGGGCACAGCTAACAAGATAAAGACTTCTTCTCAACCCTAGGATCTAATCTCGCCATTAAAATCCCCATACCAATGCCCATTGCCGGGGGCTCCCCAGATGGGGAAATTTTCCCCCAATTTTCCTTTTTATCTTGCACCAACTGGCCAAGGAAGTCACCGAGAAATTTTAAAAAGGGCACTTAAAAAAAAACTCGGGGGGAAAAAGTTTTCAATTTTTCCCCCCAACACTGTACAAGCCCAGCGGCCCATTCCTTTTCGCAAGCATTTCAAAAACTTTTTAACAATTTACTAGAGGGGCTAGCACCTTTCCCCCCCAAAAAAAAAATCAAGATGGGAAAGGGGGTTTTCACCCAAAACAAAAAAGTGGTGACCCTACAGACTTAAAAAAAAACATAGGCCAATATCTAACTTACCTTGCTACCCAAAAACTTTGAGAAACTGTGCACAGGAGCTGTTTCATTTTAACGGCTAAAAACATACCAAACCCCCTCCCAAATTTTTGGTTCAGGAAAAAATAAAACACTAATAGAAATAAAAAAAATCTAGATCTGCTTACACGCATTGGAAAAAAAGGAAATATCCACTGGGAATTTTTTTTGACCAAAAAAAGTTTTTTGCACAGAAAACCACGACACCCTCCCCACAAATTTGACCCTTAGGGTAAAAAGGCCTCATTGCTTTTTTTCAATCTTACATTACTAAAGGTTCATATGCCCCTTTAAAGACACAGCTCAGCAACACGGCCAATTGTACTGGATTTCCAGGGAAGTGCCCCTTTGGGTCCCCGTCTTCCTATATACATCAATGACTTCCCAAACGTATCCCAACCCCTGAAACCCTTTCCCTCTTTGCGACGACACGACTTTTATCTCTCCCCAAATCTTGCCCCCTCAACACCATTGTGAATGAGGAGCTGATAAAAATATCGACTTGGATGACACCCAATAAATTTCCCTTTAAACACTGACAAAACCTACTATATTTTGTTTGGTAAAAGGGGCGGGAGATGCACAAATTAAAATAAAATTGACAACATCTAATTCCAGAAATAATGGGGCAAATTCTGGGCTTATACTTGAAAACAACCTGAATTTCAGCACCATATCCAAATAAAAAAAAAAAAAAAGATCCAAAACTTTGGGATCCTCCCCAAGATACGTACTACGTGCCGCAAATCCCCTTCTACACATCCCCATCATTTATTTTCCCTACCTCCCTATGCTATTTGTCTTGGGGGACAACTGCAGCAACCCCAAAACCAAATAAACCCCAAAAAAAATTTCAGAAAAGAATAATCACAAAATCCTCCTGGCAACACACCCCCCCACTCTTCAAAACCCTAAACTTATCCCTTTTCATACATCCACACTTCTACTGTCAATCTACCTACGGGGGGCCTTAAACTTAATATAAACCTTGACCTAAACACTTTTTGATAGTTGTGACAGAACCCACAGGCAAAACACCGACACAAACATCTTACACTTCCCGTGCCCCGACTCCTTTAAAAAATTCATGTATTAAAAGGCCCAAAATCGGGAATACCCTACCTGAGAACTCTAGAACGCAGCCATTCATCACCTTCAAAACTCCCAAAAAACATCTTATCCCCTGAACACCCCTAAAACTAACTCCACTTACACTCACCACTCATTGACCAAAAACAGAAATATTAATCTCATTAAAAAAATGAACCATGATACTAAAAACTAAAAACTATGTACTGTGCCAAAAAAAAAGCTTTCACATTGCTAAACTCAAAACTGACTTAGCACTTAGCCATAATACCAACTTCCCTCAAAATTTTTGAATATTTTAAAATTTAAGAATAAAACTAAGTCTGCCCGAAAGCGCCATGCAAAGCTTTTCAGGGGTCACCTGTAATCACTATTTTACAACATGTAAACACACAAAACCCAAAATTTTTCTGTAAAAATTAAACATTGAAATCCTTATAAGAATAAACTTTGAATTTAATTTAAATTTAAATTCTTTTTTTTAATGCCACTGAACCCAGCTTGAGGTCACTGGACCCTGTCGCAAAACTATCTGTCCATAGACCTTTTACTCCCGTTCCTTTATGACATTCCAAAGGTTTTCACAACTTGTCGGGTAAGGGTTTGCCAACCGGTTTGCAGTACTTGCCCCGGGTGATTTTCATAAAAAAAGGGTTTTTGCATTTTAAGCCACATTGCACACATTTCTTAATTTTTGAAGTGGGAAATTCTTCAATTTCTCTATCCCCCCTCTGAAGCATTTTTCCTCAAATTTGGCCCTTTGTTTAAAGATGATCAGCAGATCATCAGGGGTTTAGTTTTTCATTGTCCCCCCCACCAACTCTTCCACACCCCCCCCACTCCCCTCCAACCCCCAAGGATTTCCCCAATGCCAAAATGGATTCCTCAACGGGCATAGGATCCCAGGGTTAGCCCAAACCCTTCAAAACCCTTTTTTTGTCTAAAATTCGGCCACATTTTTTTTTCCAGAAATTAAGATCCTTTTGTCACTTCCCCCAAGCCTTCCTAAAAGGTTTAAAACAATTGAGGATTTTAAAGTGATCCTCCAAAACTCTTTGAGTCAGTTGATTTCTGGGGGTCACTAAAAAAAGCCCCTTTAAAACAGAGCTTTTGTAAAACATTTTTCGAAGTTTGCAATGACCTGCTGGTCCATGGGCGCGGGAGAGGGTGGTATTAGGGGGCAAAAACTTCACCCTTTAAAGAAGCTATTTTCCGCAAAAGTCGCTCTGCTAAGCTGAAGGATGATCAGAGCTTGCTAATCCGGAGCACTTAAGGTCCAATTTATTTTTCCCGGAGGTAATTTTTCACAGGAGGCAAATGTAGGTGTAAACCCGTCATAGAAAAAGTCCCAGTGACCCATGCCCTTTCTGTTTTCCCTCCACGCACACACAAAATTTCCTTAAAAACATTTTTTTTTCCTGAACACTCGGGAAATTTCAGATGATACCCAATAAAAGCTTTAATTGCAAACCACTACATTGGCACACTCAACAGAATAAGCCTGTCTTTCATAGGCCCCAGGTCCCGAGAGTGCTTTTTTTCCCCGGTAATGTAGGTCCTGCTTGGCTTTTCTTTTCCAAAAAAAGGGCCCGTTTTGGCACAATTAAACACTTGTTCAGGTTTTTCCTTCACTGTCAGACTCCTTGAATTCCTCACAAATTTTTTTTGCCGCTTTGTGGTCGAATGGCAGCCTCACAGCTTATCATACTCACCACACCCGACTTCGACGATTTTCCCTTCCGAGAAACCCGGGCGTAAGTCGAAATGGTGTAAGTCGAACTTTATATGAAAAGTTGTAAGTACTGTATTTTATACTGTAAGGTTTAGGAAAACACTGTACAACACAAAAATTTTTATTTCTCGAAATTTTTGGGATAAAAAAAAACTGTCGTTAAGTCGATGGTAGTGTTGTATGCCATACGTTCTTAAATGTCCAAACCAATCTTTTTGGGCCCTTTAAAATTTACTCACATCACCATAGTCTAACATTTTTTTTAATTAAATCCTCATCAACTTCCTAGCCTTTTCACATTGAACGCTGAGAATGTTTTCTCCTGTATCTGTTTTTCATTTATCCACACCAATAACGCTCTCAACCCCTTCTTCACTTTCGATTCAGTTTTGAAAACATATTGCACCCCGGGAAAAACAGCTTCCTCATTGCTGTTTTTTGCCCCCAAAAGTAGCGAGGTTGATTGGGTTTTGTGTACAACCTGGCCCGCTTGGGGACACGCACTCAACTTTATACTTTGCAATGATCTCTTTTCTATCCTAGTAATTCTCACCCTTTTTCTATAGGGGTTTGGGACAGAAGCTTTCTTGGGGCCCATGGGGACTTATTTTGCAGGGGCAATCACTGCAAAAGCGTGATAATTGAAATTTCTGACGTTGTTGGAGGGACCCCCCGGGGACCGGTGGGTTGTAAACACTGGCACCCCGGGGGCAAGTGAGGCGCGCTCAGGCCACAAGTGGACGCCTCTCGAATGGAACGAATAGCATTGGTTGGGTTTTTTAGCACTTGTCGAGGCAAAATTTTTGCGTTAAAATGTATCGCTAGTCAGATTTAACGTTAGATGATGCCAACGTTGGTCGAGGGTCCACTGTAATCCAGAGTTGGTGTGCCATACTGAAGGGGAAACAAACTGTAGTACAAATGCTGCTATTGGCTGCTAAGCCACTCCCACACATCCCCAATGATGCTCCTAATGGCTTAAATGCCACACAAGAGGCAAGCATCACTGGTTGGCTGAGGCTCACCGATGCACGCCAACCATCATACACATCGAATCCCAAATTTTCACAGCTTTAAACTAAATTCCTCTGTTAAGAATCACTGCAACTCAAGGAACCACTGTATGTACTTGCAATTGTAATGGTTTTCATAGGCAGAAGTGATAGACAAATGAATGAATATAATAATATTCACAAAGCCAATATGGAGTTGGAAACATTAAAATGTATGTGGAACATAAAACGAGTTGAGCAAAAATTATGAAAATAGTATGCAATGCTGACAAGCAGATGAGTACAACACATGTGCAACAATAAAGATGAAGATTGAGACACTTAGGCAGCATATGGGAATCTTTATTCAGGAAACGTTTCGCCACACAGTGGCTTCATCAGTCCAATACAAAGAGGAAGGCGTAAGGAGAGGAGGAGTATGAGGTAATCAGTCCCTCAACCTGGAGTCGATGTGTTCAGTCCATCAATCTTGTAGAATGTACAGCATAGGGCCGTAGACGTGGCTTATATACTGTAGTGAGGTGAGGTGAAGCAGGCGGAGGCGGGGTCATAGTGGTACCATCCACTAGTCAAAGTAGGTCTTCGTCCAAAGGTTGAACAAGTGTTGAAGAATTCTTTGTAACAAGATCCCATGATGCTGCAGTGTCTGACAGTTGTGATGAATGGTTTGAAAAACCGACAAGTTGAAGATTGAGACACTTATGCAGCATATGGGAATCTTTATTCAGGAAACGTTTCGCCACACAGTGGCCTCATCAGTCCAATACAAAGAGGAAGGCGTAAGGAGAGGAGGAGTATGAGGTAATCAGTCCCTCAACCTGGAGTCGATGTGTTCAGTCCATCAATCTTGTAGAATGTACAGCATAGGGCCGTAGACGTGGCTTATATACTGTAGTGAGGTGAGGTGAAGCAGGCGGAGGCGGGGTCATAGTGGTACCATCCACTAGTCAAAGTAGGTCTTCGTCCAAAGGTTGAACAAGTGTTAAAGAATTCTTTGTAACAAGATCCCATGATGCTGCAGTGTCTGACAGTTGTGATGAATGGTTTGAAAAACCGACAAGTTGAAGATTGAGACACTTATGCAGCATATGGGAATCTTTATTCAGGAAACGTTTCGCCACACAGTGGCCTCATCAGTCCAATACAAAGAGGAAGGCGTAAGGAGAGGAGGAGTATGAGGTAATCAGTCCCTCAACCTGGAGTCGATGTGTTCAGTCCATCAATCTTGTAGAATGTACAGCATAGGGCCGTAGACGTGGCTTATATACTGTAGTGAGGTGAGGTGAAGCAGGCGGAGGCGGGGTCATAGTGGTACCATCCACTAGTCGAAGTAGGTCTTCGTCCAAAGGTTGAACACTTGTTCAACCTTTGGACGAAGACCTACTTCGACTAGGGGATGGTACCACTATGACCCGCCTCCGCCTGCTTCACCTCACCTCACTACAGTATATAAGCCACGTCTACAGCCCTATGCTGTACATTCTACAAGACTGATGGACTGAACACATCGACTCCAGGTTGAGGGACTCATTACCTCATACTCCTCCTCTCCTTACGCCTTCCTCTTTGTACTGGACTGATGAAGCCACTGTGTGGCGAAACGTTTCCTGAATAAAGATTCCATATGCTGCATAAGTGTCTCAATCTCAACTTGTCGGTTTTTTTCAAACCATTCATCACAACAATAAAGATGCCCAACTGATGCATGTGTCATACACATCTAGTTGAGCAACAACTGAGACTATTCGCACAGCACTTTCTTAAACACTATGTGAGTAGGATGGTATAATCATGGATTTGCAAATGAAAAGCAGCCAGTTTGGTTCTCAGTTCTTCGTACACAAGTGTTATCTGTAACTACTGTAAGCTCTTTTTGGAAATAAAAGCTAATTTTCTCTTTTATTTTCATTTGTTACTTTCACAATAAGATGAAATTCTCACTTCAAGTAAACTAATACTTACTGGCAATCAGAGGAGCAAGCTGGACTGTCACAGGCTTTCCCTTGCCAATAGGAGGGTTGACATAATCCAGAAAGTCAGCTTGAGGATCTGAAGCATAGAGATTAGCAGCCTTGCACGTGTCTATGACAGATCCTCCGCCCACAGCCACATAAGCATCAAATCTGCCTGATTTTGCAAACTCCACGGCTTCCTTGAGGCTGAAATCAGAGAATAATCCTGTAAATTGGTTTCCTTAAACCAAAAATATTTCAGAAATGTGTACAGGTCACCCTCAACATTCGCGAGGGTTAGGGGATCAAGAGCCTCGCGAATGTTGAAAAATTACGAATGTTTGGTGCCCCAAAATATTGTAGGGAAATATAATACAATACTGCTTCCTTAACTTGTTGAACCATGAACAATCATAAAATACATGAAAATGTCATAAATTGTACTAAATACATACATGTTATGGTTTTATAACATGTATGTTATTAAATACCACTGCCTCCACCACTTCCTCAACCACTGCAAGTCCCTACTACCCTCCCTCCGACCCCCGCAACTGGCAGCCAGCCCTCCCACCAGTGTGGTAAGTGTTTATTTTTTTCATTATTTGCTATTAAACTACAGTATAAATAATGTAAACCCATTCATGACTGCAAATTGGAATGGCTATTCAGACAGGTATTGGTAGGTGACATCATGTGTTTACTCTTGAATACAGCAAAGAATCAAACATTTCTGCTACTGCTAATACAGTGGACCCCCGGTTAACGAACTTTTTTCATTCCAGTAGTATGTTCAGGTTCCAGTACTGACCGATTTTTTTCCCATAAGGAATATTGTGAAGTAGATTAGTCCATTTCAGACCCCCAAACATACACGTACAAACGCACTTTCATAAATACACTTATATAATTGGTCGCATTTGGTGGTGATCGTTAAGCGGGGGTCCACTGTATTAGCAATAGTAGTAGTAGTAGTAATAATAATAATAATAAATAATAATAATAATAATAATAATAATAATAATAAATGCGATAGAATTGAAGAAAGAAATTGTACAAAAATACGAGGGAGTGGTTGACACATGGTCAGTGTGGCTTTGTTTATGCTGGAGTGAGCATTAGTCTCTGTGCTCTTCCAAACATTTCACAATAATTCATTGTGTTTGGTGCCTGTAGATTGAGTGCAACTGGAGTGGTAGAGGCAGCGGTTGAGGCAGTGGGTGAGGCAGTGGGTGAGGCAGTGGTTGAGGCAGTGGGTGAGGCAGTGGGTGAGGCAGTGGTTGAGGCAGTGGGTGAGGCAGTGGGTGAGGCAGTGGTTGAGGCAGTGGGTGAGGCAGTGGGTGAGGCAGCAGTTGAGGCACTGGTAGGGGCAGCAGTTGAGGCAGTGGTATTTAATAACATGTTATAAATAATAATAACACATTATTAATAACATGAACAGTGATCCCTCGCTTTTCGTAGTTCTCGGCAATCTTAAAATTTGCCAATCACAGGGGTATTTTCGTATAAACATGGACTTGCTTTTCACAGGTTGACTCGCAAGTCGTAGTTCGTCCGGGACGCGTACCCACGGCGTGAGCCGTGGCAGCAGCCAGTCTGGCATTGTTTACAAGTGAGCGAAGGTCCCATCATATGCTCCAGCGAAATATTTCATAATATTCCATATATTTTAGTGCTTGCAAGTACTAAATAAGCTAGCATGGCTCCAAAGAAAGCTCCTAGAGCCAAGCCTGTGGTAAAGAAGGTGAGAAATACGATTGAATTTAAGAAAACCAACACTGAACAATATGAAAGTGGTACAAGTGTGGCCGAACTGTCCAGGATGTATAAGAAACCCTACACAACCTTATGTTCCGTAGTGGCCAAGAAAAAGGAAATCAAGGACACTGTTGTTGCAAAGGGGGTAACTATGCTGACAAAAATGAGATCACCAGTACTCTAAGAGGTTGAGAAGTTATTATTGGTGTGGATAAAGGAGAAACAATTAGCAGGAGATACTCTTATGACTTCGATTATTTGTGAAAAGGCTAGGCAGTTGCATGAAGATTTGTAAAGAAATTGCCTGCAAATAGTGTGATGTGAGTGAATTTAAGGCCAGCAAAGGTGGTTTGAGAGATTTAAGAACCGTACTGGCATACACAGTGTGGTAAGGCATGGTGAGGCTGCCAGTTCAGACCACAAGGCAGCTGAAAAATATGTGCATGAATTCCAGGAGTACATAGAGGCTGAAGGACTGAAACCTGAACAAGTGTTCAATTGTGACGAAACAGGCCTCTTTTGGAAGAAAATGCCAAAGAGGACCTTCATTACAAAAGAGGAAAAGGCAATGCCAGGACACAAGCCTATGAAAGACAGGCTGACGCTAATGTTCTGTGCTAATGCTAGTGGGATTTCAAAGTGAAGCCATTACTTAGTGTACCATTCTGAAAATCCCAGAGTGTTCAGGAAAAACAATGTTATGAAGAGTAAATTGTGTGTTTTGGAAATATAATAGTAAGGCATGGGTCACGAGGGAAATTTTCGTAGAGTGGTTCAATGAAGTGTTTGGCCCTAGTGTGAAGGAGTATCTCCTGGAAAAGAAATTGGATCTCAAGTGCCTGCTAGTAATGGACAATGCACCTGCTCATCCTCCAAACTTGGATGACCTAATTTTCGAGGAGTTTGGGTTCATCACAGTAAAGTTCTTGCCCCCGAATACCACTCCTCTCCTCCAGCCCATGGACCAGCAGGTCATTGCAAACTTTAAAAAACTCTACACAAAAGCAATGTTTCACAGGTGCTTGACTGTGACCACAGACACTCACTTGACCCTAAGGGAATTTTGGAGAGAACACTTCAGCATTCTCCATTGCATAACCCTTATAGGTATGGCTTGGGAGGGAGTGACTACCAGGACTTTGAACTCTGCCTGGAGAAAATTGTGGCCAGAGTGTGTCGACAAGAGGGATTTTGAAGGGTTTGGGGCTAACCCTGATGAGCCTATGTCAGTTGTTAAATCCATTGTGGCACTGGGGAGTTCCATGGGGTTGGATGTGAGTTTGGAGGATGTGGAAGAATTGGTGGAAGACCACAACAAGAGCTCACCACTGAGGAGCTGCAAGAGCTTCAGCAGGAAGAGCAACACATCGCAGCTCAGAATCTTGCTGCAGAGGAGGAGGAAGAGAGATGGAAGAAGGTGCCTTCTTCAGAAATTGAAGAGATTTTTACTATGTGGGGTAAGATGGAAAGCTTTATGGAGAAACATCACCCTAACAAGGTTGTTGCAAGCCATATTGGCAACATGTACAGTGACAAAGTCTTGGACATTTTAGGCAAGTGTTTAAACAGATGCCAGAAACAGAGCTCTCTCTCCACAGTTATTTTGCGAGACAGGACTCCATTGACTCTCAAGGTGGTCCTAGTGGCATTAAGAAACAGAGAAGAGAAGCAACCCCAGAAAAGCAATTGGTACCCGAGGTGTTGCTGGAAGGGGAATTCCCCTTCCAAACTATAAACATCCGCTCTCTCTCCTCCTCCAGTCTCCCATACACTAAGAAGAATCTCCAATAAAGGTAAGTGTTATTTTTAAGTTTCACATTTTTTCCCCCCATTGTTTGTTTATGTACACTGTACATTTCATGTAAAAATTTTTTTTTTGTTTTAATATTTGGGTCCCGGAACGGTTTAATGTATTTCTTATTTTTTATGGGGAAAAATTGTTTGAAAATCAAAAATTTCTTTTTTAGAAAAACTGCAGGAAGGGTTTAATTATAAAAAATGGGGCCATAAATTTTTTATTTTAAATTTTATTAAAAAATTTTGTTTTTAAATACCACTCCCTTAAACCCACTGCCTAAACCGCTGCCTCACCCACTGCCTCACCACTCCCTAACTGCTGCCTCCCCCCCCTGCCTCAACCACTGCCTCTCCCACTGCCGAACCATCCCCAAACCCGCGCCTCACCACTGCCTCAACCCGCTCCCCCCCATGCCTCACCCTTTTCTCACCCACTCCCTAAACCATCCCTCACCCACTCCCCAACCGCTGTCTAAACCCATTGCCTCACCCACGCCTAAAACCGCCCCCTCAACCGTCCCTTAACCCACTGCCTAAACCCACTGCCTCACCCAAATGCCTCAACTGCTCCCTCACCCACTGCTCACCGCTTCCTCACCCCTGCTACCCACGCCTCCCCCAGCCTCAAATGTGCCTCAACCATTGCCTCAACACTGCCTAAACCCACCCCTCCCCACGCCTAAACCATTCCTCAACCCATGTTCACCCCCCAGTCGCACTCAATCTAAAAGCCCCAAAACAAAAAAATTTTTGTGTTTTTTTTGGGAAAGACAGGGAGATAATGCTCACCCAGCATAAACCAAAGCCACACTCCCCATGTGTCAACCACCCCCCGTTTTTTTGTAAAAATTTCCTTCTTCAATTTCTATCGATTTGTTATTATTATTATTTTATTTTTTATTTTATTTTTCTATTGTTATTATTGCAGTACGATTGTTTGTTCTTTGCTGTATTCAAGAGTAAACACATGATGTCACCGCCCAAATCCCTGCCCGAATAGCCATTCCAATATCAGTCAGAAGGGTTTTACATTATTTTACTGTAGTTAAATAGCAAAAATAAACAAACAAAAACCTCGCCAACTGGTGGGGGGGTCCCCTTTGCGGGGGTCGGAGGGGGGGTAGTGGGGCCCCGGAGGTGGGGGAAAAATTTAAAATATGATTGGGAGCGGGGAATTTGGGGCGGGGAAATTTGGTGGTTGGGAATTTCTAATGTGTAAAGCCAGCAAAAGTTGAAAACGCAAAGTTGGGGGAGACCTGTATTAAAAAATGCAGTGGCCCCCCCCGGTTCACGATATAACCCTTCCTGAGAGCCCATGAAAACCCAAAATTATCGGAAAGCGAAAATTTTTCCCCCATAAGAAATAATGGAAATCAAATTAATCCGTGCAAGACACCCAAAAATAAAAAAAAAAAAAATTCCCACAGAAATTAAATTTTAAATACACCAAACTGAAAAAAGACTGCACATTTACTGACACTTACCTTTATTAAAAGATCTGGTGATGATTGATGGGAGGGGAGGGGGGGAGGTGTGGATGGTCTTAGGTTTAAAAGGGGGAAATCCCCTTCCATTAGGGACTTGGGGTAGCAAGCCCTTTTTTGGGGGATACTTCCTTCTTTTTTAAATTCCACTGGGCCCAGCTTGAAGTCACGGGATCTGTCGCACAAAAAATCAGTAAAGGCCTGTACCTCTTTCCCTTTATGATTTTCCCTAAATTTTTTACAACTTGCAGTGTAATAGTCACCAGCATGGCTTGCAATAGCTGGTAAAGGGGGTTTTCTCCCCTTTTTACAATGATCGCGGGAAGATGTATCCCCTGCTATCTTTTTTTTCATTTATCCACACCAATAACATCTCTCAACATTTTTTTAACACTTGCGGTCGCTGTTTGTAATCACATTTTGCCCCTTTTGCAAGAACAGCCTTGATTGCCGTTTTCCTGTACTATAGTAGGATGGTTGTTTGGGGGTTTTTACTATAAAAACCGCCCAGTTCCGACACCCACTCCATTTTCGTTTTGCAATTATCTCTACATTTCAACAGTATTGCCCCTTGGCTCAAAGATTTGGATGGAGCTTTTTGGGGCCCAGGGTGACTTTTTTTGCAAAAAAACAAGCCCCAAAAAAACATTGAAAATATGGATAATAGGAATGTCCCGAATGTATCCTTAGTGCGCGCACAGGGGTTGGCTTGTAAACACGGGGTACACACGGGGGAGTTCAGGCCACAAGTGGACAGTCTCGTACGATCGTATCGCATATAGGTTTTTGTATCGGGAAGGAGGCAAATTTTTTTCGATAAAAGCTGGCAACCGAATTTATGGAACCGGTAACATCGGGAACGGGAGCCCACTGTTTTCAAAAAAGGCAATGAGCAAGGGCAAAAGGGGGAAAAAAATTAACCATATCTTCCCTGATGAAGCTAACTTTTGCTTAATTATAGAATTGTAGTACGTAGGTGTTGATAGAAGACACCCCTGCAACACTTGAGTATCTTTACTGCAAAAAATGTTTAACCGTTTTTCAGCAGAGACAGGCGACCCCACCCGGGAAGGACAATCAGTGTAGTTGGACGTGATCAGCCCGCACCCTCGTCGCGGTCAAGGAATGGGCAGAAAGGGGCGTGACCCCAAGAAAGGTTTCCCCGGTAACTCCGGGTAGCCAAAAACGAGGCAGTGGCTAGCCCTTATTCCCAGAGCAGGCGAGATGAAGCCACTGGGTTGATTAAGAGGAACTGTGGCCCCCAAGTGGAAGTAATTTAAACTAAACATTTTTTTAGCATCCCAAAATTTTACCATGGTGTTGTTCATCAGTAAGTACAGTGGCCCCAGATTTGTCCGGTGTGACTATCTTACAATTTGGATTTTGACCATTTTTGGGGGCAAAGTTTCCCCCCCGGGGGTTTTCACCCACAGCTCGGGAAATCATCCTACAGACGGTACCCCCCCGGGATGGCCGCTCACAATACAGATCGTCTCCTTTGTCATTTTTTAAATGAGAAATATCCCGCGTTATCTAAAAATTTTCGTAATTTTCCATTGTTTTTTGTGCTTGTTTATTGAGTGCGACTGAGAAATAACCCACCAGGGGCCAAAAAAAAGTCCCTACAAAGACTCACTGAGGAAAATTGTTCAAGGGGAGGAAGAAGGGGGGAGAATGTCCCTTTCTTCAGTGTTTAAAGGACATTTGTGCAAAGGGAGTGGGGTGAAAAGTTTTTGGAAATTATCACCTACAAAATTTTTTAAGCAACATGTTCAATGATAAGCTTGTCCCTTTTGGCAGATTTTTAAAGAGATGCAGAAAAAAGAGCTCTTGGCAGATTTTTTTTTTGGGAACAGGGGTCCAGTGACTTCAAACTGGGCCTAAAGCCGTAAAAGACAAAAAAGGGAAATACCCCCGGGCAGGGCTTTGATACCCGAAATCCTTTTGGACGGGGATTCCCCTTTCCCAAAAAATAACTTCTCCTCCCCCTGCCCCCTCGCCTTCTTCCCTTTGCCAACAAGAGTTTCAAAAAAGTATGTTATAGTGATTTTAAAAGTTTTTTTATCCATTAAAATTAGCCATTTATATTTATTTCTCATTGTTTTCTAAATTTTTAAAACTATAGTTATTTTTCTATAAAAGCATTTTTTAGTTAATATTTTTGGGTGTCTGGTACAGATTAAATTTGGGTTTACATTATTTTCATGGGAAATATTATTCGGTTTTGTCTATTTGGGTTTTTTCCCAAACCTTTTGGGAAAGGATTAAGGACAAAAACCGGAGTTCCATGTCGTATTTCTTACTGCGGGGTTTTACAGAGGAACTTTACTTCAGTCTCCCCAAATTATGAGTTGGGACCCGGCGACCCCCTGGGTCGATTTTTTGTTCTGAGTACGAGCCAACATTTGATTATGGCAGCTCCTCCCCCTCTTCCCCTAACCCAAAACCTGGACACCCACTTGTTTATCTATGATTTCATGCTTTAATTCCCGGAAACATTCTTTTTTTCTTTTCCAAAAATAAAATATAAAAATTATTACAGTAGTCATCAGAAAGTCAGTGAAGTCATTCAGTAAGTCAAACAAGCACTCAAAAATCCAGTCAAGTCATTCAGTAAGTCAGACAGGTCACTTTAGAAGTCAGCAAGTCATTTGTAAGTAATCACTCAGTCAGTCATTCAGTAAACAATCAAGTAACTCGTAAGTCAGTCAAGTCATTCGTAAGTATCAGTCAAGTCACAGTAAGTCAGTCTGCACCCGTAATTCAGCTTCAGTAAGCAGTCAAGTCACCCGCAAGTCAGCCAAACATTCAGTAAGTCTCAAGCATCGTAAGTCAATCACTTAAAAAGTCAGAAATCATTCTAAAATCATTAAGTCACCCTAATCAGCAAATCATTCAATAAATCTCAATCATTTCATAAGCAGCTAGTCACTCAGTAAATCAGTCATTCGTCAATCAGTCCCAAAAAACTCTGTTTAAATCTTTTTTTGTGTACAAAGTAAAACTTCAATTATGGCTACGGTTATCTCTTTCTAATATCTTTGTTAAAACTAAAAATTTTACCTCTTATATCTTTTTTGTGCCCTTTTTAGCACATAGAGGTACGGGTGTCAAATTGCTAGCCAATAAAGATAATTTTAATTTAAAAAATTATAACACAATTGAAAAAAACCCGCTGCCCTTTTACAGAGAAAGACGGACACATATGAATTTTAAGAAAGCTGGGAGGTGGGGTGGTTTTGGGGGTGGTAGGGGAGGTCCCCGGCTGTCCCCAACAGGGACCCCCTTCGCAAAAGGAATTTTTTTTTCCTTCCACAAAATGAAAAATTTTTAAAAATTTATACGACTTCTTTCACAAAAAATGAGCGCAATTCTTCAAAGCGGGGTATACATTTCATAAAAAGTAAGGGTTCAGTTCCCTAAATTAAACCCCTTTTAGGGTTTGGGAGGCCCTTTCCTAACATGGTCCAGGGGCGGAAATTTTTCAAAAAAAAAAAAAAATTTTTTTTCTTATGAAATGAAAGGAATCTTTTTCCCGATCATAATGACAGCAAAAGTATGAAAATTTTATGGCAAAATTAGGAAATTTTGCTCTCCCAAGTTTGGGTTTGACGAGTTTATGCTCAGCGATTTCAACCCCACTTGAGCCCATTTTCGGCCAAAAACCAAAATACCGTCGACAAAAAACATAACTTTTTGCTGAACTCCATTTTTTTTTACAAGAGTACAAAAACCACCCATTTACCCATTCAAATATCCAAAAAAAAAGTGGTCAAAATTGGCAATTTTGCCAATTTACTCAAATTTTAAAGATGCCAATTTTTCCCAAAAAGGGGCCCAAAAAACAAACGACATTCCCGGACTAAAAAAACATTCCTCTGTTTTATCATTACTCCAAGGCTCGTTTTAATTTCTTTTTTTTTTCCCCTTTGAATTTTTTTTCTCGCAAAAAATGAAGTTTATGTCATGCAGACACTGCATTAGTGTAGAAATGGTTTAGAAAAATTTTATAAATAAACCCCACACTTTTGAAAAATATTGACTTTACAGTTTGGTGTGTATTTGGGCCATGGCTTGATTCATTTACTTTTGAAATTTGGCAAAAATCAAAATTTCTCTAATTTGTGCTCAATTTCAAGGTACTTTTTAAAAGTGAAAAACCAAACAAAATCTTTCAAATTTTCCCTAAAATTTTCTTCATTCTATAAAATAAGACCAGGGAAAAATAGAATACAACCATAAATGATACGAAAATACCGCAAAGTCGCTGTTTTAAACCAAAACCGGTCCGGTTTTTTTTTTATTATTTCACTGGGTTTCTGCAGGTTTTTTTATACGCCACACTGACCCCAAAAGACCCTTTTTTCATATGTGGCCCCCCCGTTTTTCTCGTCACTGAAGGCGCTAAAAATTTTTGCTATAGTACGGCGCCAACCCTGGCGTAAACCATACTAGTACACACCAACCCGAAAAGGGTAATAATAATTAATTTAAAATTATTGCCCCGGCGATTCCCCCCAAAAAAAGGTGGCTCGAAAAAGAAAATCTTTTACCATCATTCACTCCACACGTCTTGCCGAAGGGTGCTTTCACTACAGTTTTTAAACTGAAAAATTAACCACCTCCCTTAGAGTGCAGGCACGTACTTCCCACTCCGGACTCAGCCAGCCTGCCCGGGTTTTTCCCGAAAACCTTCATAAATTTACTTTGCTACACCCAAAAGCACGTCAGGGATTAAAAAAATTGTTCCATCATCCTATCAAAAAACGCTCAAACATGCCCCCTGGAAATCCAAACCCCCCGACAAAAACCTCCTTTACCCCCCCCCCTCCAAACCTTTTTTAGGCGCCCCCCACCCCCCCTTCCTTCCCCCTACAGACTGATCACTTTGAATCATTCTGTTTTTTCCATTCTCTTTTCATGCCGACCCACCTCAACAACCCTTCCTCAGCCCTCTGGACAACAGTTTTTGCAATCCGCACCTCCTCCTAACTTCCAAACTACGAATTCTCTGCATTATATTCTTACCACACATTGCCCTCAGACATAACATCTCCACTGCCTCCAGCCTTCTCCTCGCTGCAACATTCATCACCCATGCTTCACACCCATATAAGAGCGTTGGTAAAACTATACTCTCATACATTCCCCTCTTTCCCTCCAAGGACAAAGTTCTTTGTCTCCACAGACTCATAAGTGCACCACTCACCCTTTTCCCTCCATCAATTCTATGATTCACCTCATCTTTCATAGACCCATCCACTGAAACGTCCACTCCCAAATACAGTGGTCCCTCGATAATCATAGTTCTCGGGAATCATAGATTTCGGAAATCATAGGGATATTTTCGTATAAACATGGGCTCACTAATCGTAGGTTGACTCGAGAATAGTAGTTCGTTCGGGACGCGTACGCACGGTGTGAGCCGGGGTGGCCTCCCTACCCAGCCAGTCTGGCATTGTTTACCAGTGAGCGAAGGTCCCCTCATGTGCTCCTACGAAATATTTCATAATATTCCACTAATTTTAGTGCTTGCAAGTACTAAATAAGCTACCATGGCTCCAAAGGAAGCTCCTAGTGCCAAGCCTGTGGTAAAGAAGGTGAGAAATACGATTGAATTTAAGAAAAACATCATTGAACAATATGAAAGTGGCACAAGTGCGGCCGAACAGGCAGGATGAATAAGAAACCCTACACAACCATATGCTCCATAGTGGCCAAGAAAAAGGAAATCAAGTACGCTGTTGTTGCAAAGGGGGTAAATATGCTGACAAAAATGAGATCACCAGTACTCGAAGATGTTAAGAAGTTATTATTGGTGTGGATAAACGAGAAACAATTAGCAGGAGATACTCTTATGACTTTGATTATTTGTGAAAAGGCTAGGCAGTTGCACAACGATCTGGTAAAGAAATTGCCTGCAAATAGTGGTGATGTGAGTGAATTTAAGGCCAGCAAAGGTTGGTTTGAGAGATTTAAGAACCGTACTGGCATACACCATGTGGTAAGGCATGGTGAGGCTGCCAGTTCGGACCACAAGGCGGCTGAAAAATTATTTTTATTATCACACTGGCCGATTCCCACCCAGGCAGGGTGGCCCAAAAAAGAAAAACTTTCACCATCATTCACTCCATCACTGTCTTGCCAGACGGGTGCTTTACACTACAGTTTTTAAACTGCAACATTAATACCCCTCCTTAAGAGTGCAGGCACTGTACTTCCCATCTCCAGGACTCAAGTCCGGCCTGCCGGTTTCCCTGAACCCCTTCATAAATGTTACTTTGCTCACACTCCAACAGCACGTCAAGTATTAAAAACCATTTGTCTCCATTCACTCCTATCAAACACGCTCACGCATGCCTGCCTGAAGTCAAAGCCCCTCGCACACAAAACCTCCTTTACCCCCTCCCTCCAACCTTTCCTAGGCCGACCCCTACCCCGCCTTCCTTCCACTACAGACTGATACACTCTTGAAGTCACTCAGTTTCGCTCCATTCTCTCTACATGTCCGAATCCACCTCAACAACACCTTCCTCAGCCCTCTGGACAACAGTTTTGGTAATCCTGCACCTCCTCCTAACTTCCAAACTACGAATTCTCTGCATTATATTCACACCACACATTGTCCTCAGACATGACATCTCCACTGCCTACAGCCTTCTCCTCGCTGCAACATTCATCAGCCATGCTTTCACACCCATAAGAGCGTTGGTAAAACTATACTCTCATACATTCCCCTCTTTTCCTCCAAGGGGCAAAGTTCTTTGTCTCCACAGACTCCTAAGTGCACCACTCACCCTTTTCCCCTCATCAATTCTATGATTCACCTCATCTTTCATAGACCCATCCGCTGACACATCCACTCCCAAATATCTGAATACATTCACCTCCTCCATACTCTCTCCCTCCAATCTGATATCCAATCTTTCATCACCTAATCTTTTTGTTATCCTCATAACCTTACTCTTTCCTGAATTCACTTTTAATTTTCTTCTTTACATACCATACCAAATTCATCCACCAACCTCTGCAACTTCTTTTCAGAATCTCCCAAGAGCACAGTGTCATCAGCAAAGAGCAACTGTGACAACTCCCACTTTATGTGTGATTCTTTATATTTTAACTCCACTCCTCTTGCCATCTATAAATATATTAAACAACCACGGTGACATCACACATCCTTGTCTAAGGCCTACTTTTACTGGGAAATAATCTCCCTCTTTCCTACATACTCTCACTTGAGCCTCACTATCCTCGTAAAAACTCTTCACTGCTTTCAGTAACCTACCTCCAATACCATACACCTGCAACATCTGCCACATTGCCCCTATCCACCCTGTCAAATGCCTTTTTCCAAATCCATAAATGCCACAAAAACCTCTTTAGCCTTATCTAAATACTGTTCACTGTTATGTTTCACTGTAAACACCTGGTCCACACACCCCCTACCTTTCCTAAAGACTCCTTGTTCATCTGCTATCCTATTCTCCATCTTACTCTTTAATTCTTTCAATAATAACTCTACCATACACTTTACCAGTTTATACTCAACAGACTTATCCCCCTATAATTTTTGCACTCTCTTTTGTCCTCTTTGCCTTTATACAAAGGAACTATGCATGCTCTCTGCCAACCCATAGGTACCTTACCCTCTTCCATACATTTATTAAATAACAGCACCAACCACTCCAAACTATATCCCCACCTGCTTTTAACATTACTATCTTTATCCCATCAATCCCGGCTGCCTTACCCCCTTTCATTTTACCTACTGCCTCGTGAACTTCTCCCACACTCACAACTAGCTCTTCCTCACTCCTACAAGATGTTATTCCTCCTTGCCCAATACATGAAATCACAGCTTCCCTATCTTCATCAACATTTAACAATTCCTCAAATTATTCCCTTCATCTTCCCAATACCTCTAACTCTCCATTTAATAACTCTCCTCTCCTATTTTTAGCTGACAAATTCATTTGTTCTCTAGGCTTCCTTAACTTGTTAATCTCACTCCAAAACTTTTTCTTATTTTCAACAAAATTTGTTGATAACATCTCACCCACTCTCTCATTTGCTCTCTTTTTACATTGCTTCACCACTCTCTTAACCTCTCTCTTTTTCTCCATATACTCTTCCCTCCTTGCATCACTTCTACTTTGTATAAACTTCTCATATGCTAACTTTTTCCCCCTTACTACTCTCTTCACATCATCATTCCACCAATCGCTCCTCTTCCCTCCCGCACCCACTTTCCTGTAACCACAAACTTCTGCTGAACACTCTAACACTACATTTTTAAACCTACCTCATACCTCTTTGACCCCATTGCCTATACAGTGGACCCTCGACCAGCAATGGCATCGATTAACAATAAATCTGACTAGCGATACATTTTATCGCAAAAATTTTGCCTCGATTAGCGCTAAAAAACTCGACCAATACTATTCCTTCCGTCTGAGACGCGTCCACTTCTGGCCAGTGTTTACAAGCCAGCCAGCCATCGCGGTCGCTTCCAAGCATACAATTGGAACATTTCATATTATCACAGCCTTTTTAGTGATTGCACCTGCAAAATAAGTCACACCATACGGCCCCAGACAGCTTCTAGTGCCAACCCTAACAGTAAAAAACAAAAAGGGGTGACAGAATTACTATGGATAATGAAGAAAGAGATCATTGCTAAGTATGAAAGGAGTCATGTCTCCGAGGCTGGCTAGGCTGTAGCAACAAAACCCTAGAACCCAATCAACCATCGCTACTATTTGCCCAGAAAAACGGCAATCAAGGAAGCTGTTTCTTGCCAAAGGTGCAACATGTTTTCGAAACTGAGATCGCAAAGCAATAGAAGATGTTCGAGAGTACTGTTATTGGTTATGGGATAAACGAAAAACAGATAGCAGGAGATAGCATCTTCTCAGCGTAAAGTGAAAAGGCTAGAAGGTTGCCATGATTTATTCTTATTATTTATTTATTATAACATTCAGCTGGCACACATACAGATGTACAAAAAATACAGATAAAGCAGTATGCCAAGCCACTTATTATCCATTCATAGCATTACGGCTGGCACTTAAAATTCCTTAAGATTAACTAAGCAGATGATGAAGTCCAGTGACTAAAACCCAATAATGTAAACAGATACATAAAGCACAAGTGAGTATTACAAAGACAGGGTCATATGAAAGGATTCTGTTAGTAGTGTATACTTAAAAAATCATAAACTTATATGGGTTTTAGGTTTAAACATTTAGGATATAATTGTGAGAAACATTTAAGATATACAATTATAAGGTTCAGTTATTCATTAATTTTATTTGTTTTGTGGGTTGAGTAAGTGATCTTTGAGTAGAGACACTTGAACTTATAAACAGGTCAGGCGTTTCCTTTTAATATTTTACAGGTAATGAATTCCAGATTTTAGCGGCTTTTATGTGCATTGAGTTTTTGCATATTGTGAGATGAAACACGAGGAACATCGCGAGAGTGATCTGTGACTTGTCGTTAGGCTCATGTGTTCTGATTGAGGTTGGCGCAAGGAGATGTTTGAGGGGAGGGTTAATATCGAGATAAGTGGTTCTATGTAATGTATCATACGGTGCAGTATAAGTATGGAATTTTTGTATGGTGAGTAGGTTATAGTGTATTGAATATTCTGGTGGAGTTGCTGCCTGTAAGTGAGGAATTTGTTATCATTCTAACTGCCAGTCCTTTTGTTGGGTAATTAGTGGTTCTGAGATGGTTAAACTGTTGTTGAGTCCCCATGCACAAATTCCATAGGTGAGATCAGGGGTAAATAAGAAGAGTGATATAGGGCCAGAGTGGGCTGACGTGTGGAACTTAGTACCGTATCTTACGATATAATGCCTCAGTCTTGGGCGAATTTTCTTAGAACATATTATTGTTGTATTGTTGTGTATGAGCGATTTGAGTCTATTATCAGCGTAGTGATCCTAAGAACATTTTCCCTCTGTTAGCTTTGTGATAGGTGATGCCGTTTATTCATTATGTTAAGAGGGACATCTGTAGCTCTGTTACCAACTGAATGAAGGTAGGTTTTGTCAAATGTTTAGTGTAAGTTTGTTAGTCCTCATCCAGGGTAGATATTTTCTGTAATTCGGTATTTACAGTATTGGCTATGTGACTGGGCTCGGGTGAGAGAAGACTTATTGTAGTGTCATCTGCAAATAGTGTGGGTTTGAGTAATTGCGAAGTCATTTGGAAGGTCATTTATGTATAGGAGAAAGAGAAGAGGGCCAAGGACACTTCCCTGTGGGCGACAGCAAACAGTATTGGTTTGCGCAGGAAGATTTTGCCCCATTTGGTTACACAATTGGCTTCTGGTCTCGCCTGAGGTATGCGACTTAAGGTAATTGAGGAGTGCCCTCTTATACCATAGTGTGACAATTTTAACGTGGGAGCAAGTCTTGGTCCAACTGTATCAAAAGCTTTACGTAAGTCAATGAAATCCACCAGTGGGACTTCTTATTTTTCTCTAGTTTGCAGTGTATATATGTTCTAGCATGTGTATCTCAATACATCATTAGCGTCTTTTTATTAGCCTGAATTCCAAATAGAGTGGCAGGGTTGATATCTATTTTGGGAGATAAGGTAGAGGAGTAGATTTCCGTTTATGAATTAGTTTTTCAAAGATTTTTTGAGAGAGGGTGTAATGTTGGAGTATTAGGCCTAATAGTTATTCAACTCTCTTTGGTCTCCTTCTTTGTGGATGGGGACCCTGCTATTTTGAGTACTGTAGGGAAGGTGAGATTCAATGGATTTGTAAAGAGTGATTGCAATGATTGAGATAGCACTTGTACACTTTATTATATATAAAAGGGTGGTAAGGTACTTAAATCTCCTGCCTTGGATTTTTATGCATTGATAATACAGGGAGACTTCGTAAGGGTTAGTCGGTAGCTAGGAACAGTGTGTTTCGGGTAGTTGCCGTGAGGTAGTTATTTGGTGGGGTATCTGAGCTTGGGTTTTATGGGCAAGGTTTTGTCCTATAGTGGAGAAGAAAATCATTGAGTCTGTTTGCTGTTTCTGTTGGTGGAGTTGGGGTTCATCTGAATTTTTGGTGACTAAATTTTTAATTTTCGCTATTTACGTGTATCTTTTTTGTTCCCGAATTTCAGATAGTGTTTTCCAGTCTTTTTTATATCACCTCGTAAGTTGGAATAATCTGTTCTCATAATGACAATTTTTTTGCCCTTCTTATCAGGAGCTGGTTAGGATTGAACGAGTACGTTTTGTTTGGTCTCTGGTTATGTGACCCAATTCTGTACTGTTTTCATATTGGTGTTTGTATTTATGGATTTGAGAATGCTGGGGTGTTACGGCCAGGGACTGTTCAGTCTCTTTCTGTCATCTGTTTAGTTTTTTTAGGGCAGCTGCGCTTGTTATAGAGGTATTGGGTCTTTTTTTTAGAAAAATTATTAATACATTCTCAATAACTGTATAGATTTCTAGCTCAGTGTGCCAATTCAATGTTTGCTAATGCTGTTGCGAAGTTATTAATGCTGCCTCATTGTGAGTCTGAAGGTGACTTTAGTATTGTCTTGGGGTAGTTTACCAAGAGTTGTTATGAGGAAATAGGGTAGGGGACCTGAGGTATATCTGCTAATTATGGCCTGATTTTAAAGGGGATATGGTGTTGGTCCAGATGTGGTCAAGTAGGGAAACACTAGTCTCTGTAACTCTTGTTAGGTTTTTGTTACTGTTGGTAGTTAACATACATTACTCATTGTGATGTATTCAGTAACGTGTGGTCCTGGTCTTGCAGGAGATTTAATTGAAGGTCAGCCTGAGAGTAGTAAGTGATCTTTGTTAATAGCGTGCATCAGTTATCATACTTCCTAGATTTTGACTAAATTGGCTAATGTTTTTGACTGTGGAACTCTGTAGATGTTATCAATGTGAGAGGTTTTTTTGTAGGTCTTTGGATTTGAAATTAGCTATTATATATTCCACCATGTTTTCATGTGGCCCTTGTGCCAAGTATTAGTATACATTCTAGTTGGTCTGAGTAGTATAGGCTGTGCCGCCCCCTTAGTTTGGTCTGGCCTACAGTTGTGTATGGCTGTGTAACCAGGAATTGCATAGACATCTGTACTATCAAGGCTAGATAGCCAAGTTTCAGTAGTGTACTGAATGGACATATTGGAATGTAGGAATTTAGTAATGCTATGCGAGTCATCCGCGTAAAATGCTGCTTCAAAGACAGATATTGTAGTAAAGATTAGTTATTTGTTGTTGGCCTGAGAAGTGCCTTTGATTGTTCTGCATGTAGTAAATTTACAGTAACTGTTTGCGATTCATTTAAGTCATAACAAATAAGAGGTTGGTATCAGGATCAATACTCTAAATCATAAGATTTGTATGAATCTTATTTTTTTTTTTTTATTATCACACCGGCCGATTCCCAACCAAGGCAGGTGGCCAGAAAAAGAAAAAACTTTCACCATCATTCCACTCCATCACTGTCTTGCCAGAAAGGGTGCTTTACACTACAGTTTTTTTAAACTGCAACATTAACACCCCTCCTTCAGAGTGCAGGCACTGTACTTCCATCTCCAGGACTGCAAGTCCGGCCTGCCGGACTTTACCTGAATCCCTTCATAAATGTTACTTTGGCTCACACTCCAACAGCACGTCATATAAAAACCATTTGTCTCCATTCACTCCTATCAAACACGCTCACGCTGCCTGCTGGAAGTCCAAGCCCCTCGCAAACACAAAACCTCCTTTACCCCCTCCCTCCTACCCTTCCTAGGCGACCCTATACCCCAACCCCGCCTTCCTTCACTACAGACTGATACCAACTCTTCGAAGTCTCTGTTTCGCTTCCATTCTCTCTAACATAGTCCGACACCACCTCAACAACCCTTCCTCAGCCCTCTGGACAACAGTTTGGTAATCCCGCACGCTCCCCTAACTCCCAAACATACGAATTCTCTGCATTATATTCCACACCACACATTGCCCTAGACAAGAACATCTCTATAGTTAGAAATTAAGTATTAAAACAAAGTAAAATAGTCTTAAGCAAAAAAAATAGCACCTGAATTATTAAACAAATGTAAAATATGAGCTAAGGGACTAATACAAAAAAGTGATGATCCATATAATAGTGCTTGGGAAATATGATTGTATGTATACTATAAAGGTAATTTTTAAAGTCAATAATTATAGTTTAAAATTATAATAACAGGGACTAATAAGGTTGTGACTAAATGAATCTTTGTGATATAATTGGCAAGATTTGTGACTTATTCTACTTTAGCACCTGAGACAATAGCACCTTGATTATTTTAACAGTTGTGGATATATAAACTAGGATAAGTTTAATATACAAAGCTTAAATAAAGTCTACAAATATAAAAGGGACTAAAATTAGTAATGGTAAGACAAAGTTAAATGAGGGGACATATGGTAGGCGATTGTAGAATATAAACTTATAATATAAAAATACAATTTGAAAATGTACTCGCAATTGCATCAGAGAGTCCTGCGTCATTGGGGTTGTTTGACAAGATCAAGAGTTATAACTATAGATTTAAATTGACAAAATAAAATTCACAATTAAGTACCAAAAGAAATAATAGTAAAAAATCACAATGGTAATGTCTTTGGTAATAAATATGATAGTAAGATTGGTAGACAGGTACCCAGTACAAACAGGTACAAAGGAATAATACAAGGTTGGGGGTTTGAATCCTAAAAACTTGAAAATTTGGCAACAAAATGTTTTGGAAGTATAAATAATGTTTTATGTAACACAAAAGTAAAATTGACTTGATAGTAGTAAAATAGTGTAGAGAATAAAATTTTAAGTAAGAAATAAACTAGAGTTACAAAAAAGTGAAATAGTAATTGTTATATTCATTCAATATGCAGCTGGTAGTTATACTTGAGGTTAATGGCAGTACAAGGTAATTTAAGACATTCACAATCTGGATAGTAAATGTGTTATTAAAACAGGTAAAGGTAATATAGTCAAGTAATGGTTTCTTAAATGTCAAAAATGTTAAGAGTAAATTGAGAAATTTAGTCAAAAATGATATTTATTCATTTAGTAATAATATCAATTGATAGTATTTAAAAAAATATGAGGTAGTAATATGGACAGAGAAAGTATCAATTCAGTCACTAAGTTCAAGCGAGCAATAAGTAAATACAAGAAAATCACATAAGGTGATTTTTATGCTTACATAGTAAAATCACACAAAATGAGTAGTTGATTATTTAAATACTAAGAGATTTACAATGAAATTTGAACAAAAATTGGAGCAAAACATACACAAACTATACGTAGATTTTAAGTTGGACACAAGTTTAGTTTAATCTCTCTGTAAGTTAGTATCCCTGAGAAATCGTGATACATCATTCTCGTGTCGTTCGTGAATCGTGTACAGTTTGACACCTACATTTGTTTTCACTAAACTAGAATTTTTCCCATGCCCGTGTTGAAGCTTGGTGGTATTGTGTCATTATTCTCCCGCTCTTTAAGTTTTCTGACTCTATATCAGGAGGTTCTGACGTTATTTTGGTAATACACTTCGTTTATGTATACCTTCTTTGCTTTTACTTTTAAATCAGATGCATAATTAAGTCCTTTTTTCCTATCATGGTGAGCTTGAATCTAAGCAAAACACTTTTCTACCATGGGATCCTAGTAATCTACGGCATTCTTTTAATTTCAGACTCTGGTACACATAATCACTTGTTTGGTCCGTTTATGATCTGCAGAGTAATTTCTTTACTGTTTGTTTGGTTCATATCACGGGAAAAAGTGGAGTACTGTTAACTATTACGGTCGACCGATAGTTTCCTTGCTCAGTTTTAATCTTCTTGGAAGAGAGCAAAGTAGTCACTAACTGGTTATCTAAGATTGTTCTTATTCCATTGGTTTACTGGCTTCTTCAACCTACGTATTAAGAGATATTATTTGTTTGGGTATGGCTATCTATGACTGTTTGCATGGTCTTGTCACAGTTAGTCATCCGAGGTGTTGATAACTTTTTGTTCAAGACTGAGGATTTTGGTTCTCGAGTTTGTATGTCATCCCTGGTGTCTTGTTTTGTTAGCGACTCTCGAAGATTCATATTTTCAATAACTAAGTTGGGAGATGCATGACTTAGGGATAATCTGGATCGTTTTCATTACCTGAGAGACTACTAGGTAGGTTGCAATCCGGGGAAGAGAGGGAGGATGGGCTGGAGTGGCAGCCATGCTTTTGTTGTTATTGTTGTGATTTAAATGATTTTGAGATTTAGGTGATTTGATGATATTAAATAGACGAAATGCCCAGCACACCTAGGTGATGTGAGTGAATTTAAGGCCAGCAAAGGTTGGTTGAGAAGATTTAAAGAATCGTAGTGGCTATATATTGCGATAAGCATGGTGAGGCTGCCAGTTTGGACCAAAAAGGCAGCTGAAAAAATATGTGCAGGAAATTCAAGGGAGACATAGACATGAAGGACTGAAACCTGAACAAGTGTTTAAATGTGACACTGACAATGTTGTGAAACACGTTAGTGAATGTCATAAAGGAACGGGAGGTACAAGCGCCTCTATGGCAGATATTGTTGTGCACAGAGGTCCAGTGACGCTCAAAGCTGGTCCAGTGGCATTTAAATAAGGAAGTAACCCCGAAAAAGGACTTGCCACCTCATGTCCCTAATGGAAGGGGATTCCCCCTTCTAAAACACTTAAACAATCAACACACTCCCCACTTCCATCTCCCATCAATCAACACCAGATCTTCAATAAAGGTAAGTGTCCATGTAACTGTGCATGTCTTCTTCAGTTTGTGTGTATTAAAAATTAAAATTTCATGTGTTAAAATTTTTTTTTTTTCAATACTTTTGGGTGTCTAGCACGAATTAATTGATTTCCATTATTTCTTATGGGGAAAATTAACTGACAACGATTAATTTTGACTAACGATGGGGCTTCTCAGGAACGGATATAGCGTTAGGTCGAGGGTCCACTGTACTCTCATGTAGCCCACCTATCCTCCAATAGCTGATTATATCTTACCCTAACTGCCCCTCTTTTAGTTTATATACCTTCACCTCTCTCTTCCCTGATGCTTCTTTCCCTTGTATCTCCATCTAACCTTTTACTCTCTAGTGTAGCTAACAACTAAAAAGTGATCTGATATACTGTGGCCGGCCCCTCTATAAACAGTATATCCTAATCTCCTCACTCAGCAGTCTTATCTACCAATACAAATCCAACAAACTATTGTCATTTCGCCCTACATCATATCTTGTATACTTCTTATCCTCTTTTTCTTAAAATATGTATTACCTATAACTAAACCCTTTTCTAACAAAGTTTCAATCAAAGGGCTCCCATTGTTAATTAACACCTGGCACCCCACACTTACCACCACAACCCTCTCAAAAAAATGTTTCTCCTACAATAGCATTCAGGTCCCCTACCACCAATTACTTCTCTCACTTGGTTCATAATAATAATGTTAGAGCTTCAGTTCCCGTAAATTCAATAATAACCACAATAAATAATGAACATAATATACGGTCCTCCATCACAAATCTCGGCCATCATTTGGAGGACCTGTATGTGCCGGATTACTGAGTTCCGAATTACAGAGTGGCTCTAGGTTAGAATACACTTAATAAAATTTAATTAAACAGATAAATTAAAAAAAACAACATTAATAAAAACAACTTGACTTTTACAAAGTCACTGAACATTGGCAAAACTTGAACATTTCCACTCTTTGAGGCTGACATTTCAGGTACTTTTTCATCATGAAAGCAATTAAAATCATGTCTATTTGTCTGTAATAAATTTTCATTCTATATCAAATGAGCCCAAAAAACGAGAATGCAACCATAAAAATCATGCGAATAATATACCGCAAATGAGGGCGGCTAATGGCTGAAAAGTGACCTCCCTATTTATTGTCCGCATTTTTATTTTGTTGTACGTTCTCTAGAACCTCTTTCCATTCATACATTGCCCAAGTCATTCAATAAGACAGCCCAACCAAACAACCCCTGAGAAAAAAAAAAAAATTACAAAAATCATATTATGCAGGCCTCAAGCATCAAGCAGGTACTGGAATTAAGTCACTTTGTCTGATATTTTTATGTTTTGGTTATCCTAGGTTCCTCTATACATTATGCTGCTATGTATGAATAATCTTTATAACTGTATTTTGTGTATACCTGAATTATTATTTATTTATTAATTGAACATGATACAGAGAAGTACTAAAGAATACAGTAAATTAAGTGTAACATGCCAAAGCCCTTGTATCAAGAGCATTATGGCAAGGCTTAAAGTTAACTTTAAGATTAACTAAGCCATGATATATTCAGTGGTAAAACATTATTGTAAACAGATTACAATTAACAAAAATGATATTACAAAGACGGTCATATGGTCATACATTTACTGTGGTTGTTGTTCATTTTTCAGTAGAATGGAGAATATCAGGTTAGGAAATAAAAAATAACAAAGTTTGAGGTGGACAGGTTAAACATTTATGAATACCAAGTTATGAGAAACACTTGTGAGATACAATTTATGAATACAATTATTCAGTATTTATATTAGTTGTGGGTGAGTAGTGATTTTGAGAAGAGACTTGAATTATAAACATGTCTTTCTTTTATATTCACTAGGTAAATGAAATCCAATTTTAGGCCTTTTATAGTGCATTGAGTTTTTTGCATAGCATAGATGACACGAGGACATCATAGAGTGATCTGAGCCTTGTGCCATGTCATGTGTCTTACTGTTGAGGTGGTAAGGAACGTTTGAGGGTTAGGAGGTTTATATAATCCCCGAGTTAAGTGTTCTATTATGTAGTAGGTGCAGTCATAAGTATGGATATTTGTTATGGTGAGTAGGTTATTTAAGTTTTTGAATATTGGTGGAGTGTGCTGCCTGTAGTGGAATTTGTTATACATTCTGACTGCAGCCTTTGTTGTGGTAATTAAGAGGTCTGAGATGAATTTATTGATGTAGAGCCCCATGCACCAAATTCCATAGGTGAGATAGGGGTAAATAAGTGAGTGATATGGGCCAGGAGGGCTGAACAGTGGGAACATAGTACTGTATCTTCGATAGAATAGAACTTACTTATTTACTTAATTCTATTCTGTCAACTAGTACAAAAACCACCCATTTCACCTAATCCTACTACCCAATATAGGGTCAGAAATTGGCAATTTGGCCAATTTCAACATGCCAATTTTCAAAATAGGGTCCCAGAATAAACAATGCAGACATTCCTGGCACTAAAATAACATTTTCCCTTTTCCATTAGTCATGGCTCCGGGCCCATCTTATAATACTCTTTCCTACCATTTGGAAAATTTTTTATTACACAAAAAAAAAAATTAGAAGATTTACTGTTATGCAGATACTGTAATAACAGATAGCGAAAATAAAAAATCTTCTGGGCTTGGATGGTTTTCATTCCTTGAGCTTGGCCAATGTAGTCTCAAAATGGTAAGGCTGGAGGTGGTGCTGCCCTGTAAGACCGTAAATGTGGGTGGAAGTGCTGTCCTGGTAGACAGTAAAGTTGAACCTGGAGGTGCTGTTCTGGGAGACAGTAAATGGTAGGCTGGAACGTGCTTGTCCAGTAGACAGATAAATGTCACATGAGGGAATGCATATAAACATGGACTCGAGGGAGACAGGAGCCTGTAGTGGGGAAACAATTGGTAGTCAAGGACAAGATAAAACCAATATTACAAACTAGTAATACCACAGGAGATAGCAAACAAACTGGGACTCACTAGCAATAGTGAGGATATTTACAAGAAACAACTGGTGAGAGCTCCTTTGTTAGTAACTAGTTGAGGGATAGGAATGAGACACACGTAAACAGCACCAAACAGGGAATACAGTCACAAAAACCCAAGGCAAATGGAAACCAAGCCTGTGCACTTGATATCTGCAGGCATGGGAAATCTGGAAAAACAGATGGGACGTGCAACTTTGACCACCCTAGAAAATGCCATGCCCATATGACAACAGGAAAATGCAAACTCCCTTCCTGTAAGCTTTTTCACCCTGAAATGTGTCCCTCTTCAGTAAAGGAAAGACTGAGCTATAACTTAAATTGCCAGGCACACCATCTAAAGGGGACAAAAAGATACGAAACATCCAGACCATAGAAAAACCTGGGTAGCCACAGCCACTCAAGAGGGAGAGGTTTTTAGTGCCAGGAAGGAAAAACAACTGGCAGCAAATGGCAGAAATCATACGCCAAATCTAGTCATATCTGGAGTGGAACCACAGTCGATGGCCTCCACTCCAAACCAACAGATACAGATACTAGTGCCGGAAAAAAAAGTCCCCCCTCCCCAGTACCACCAATACCACCAGTCCGATGGCATTCTTCTTTGCAAATACAGTGGAACCTCAAAAATTGAACTTAATCAGTTCCAGGAGCTAGTTCTAAATTCAAAAAGTCTGAAATTCAAAGCAATATTTCCCATAAGAAATAATGGAAATACAATTAATCCGTTCCAGAAACCCAAAAATATTCACACAAAAAATACATTTTATAGAGATTAATTACAGTTTTACATACAACAAAAACTATAGTTTTTAATTATATATAGTAATACATATAAATAACATTTTACTTTTCCTTTATTGAAGATTGGTGATGGGATCAGGAAGATAGGGAGGAGGAGAGAAGGAGTTGGGGTTAGTGTTTGGAAGGAGAATCCCCCTCCATGAGGACTTCAGGTAAAGCCCTCTCTGGGGTTACTTCCCTTCTCTGTCCCTTTTAATGCCACTAGGACCAGCTGAGAGTCACTGGACCCCTGTCTCACAAAATAACTGTCCACAGTCCTCTGTTTCTGGTGCCTCTTTAACATTTCCCTAAAATGGGACATCGTTCTGTCACTGAACTTGTTGCAAAGATGGCTTGTTTCAGCTTGCTCAGGGTGGTACTTCTGCACAAACATTTGGACATCATTCCACTTGGCACAAATCTCCTTGATATTTGAAGAAGGCACCTCATCCACTCCCTATATTAACACCTTTCGCAACATCAGCTTCCTTGATTTGTTCTTTCTTTGACAGGATAGAACCGATGGTCGACTTGTTTTTCCCATACATCCTGGCAAGCTCAACGTGTCTCACACCACTCTCATACTTCTGTATTACTTCCTTCTTCACATCTATGGTGATTCTCACTTTCTTTACCACAGGGGTACCACTAGCAAGTTTCTTTGGGCCCATGGCAGCTTATTTCACAGTCCCACAAGCACTAAACACAACAAAATAATCGTAAAATGCGTGAATGAGAGCGCAGGTTAGTGTTCACTCAAGCATAAACAAAGCTAGACTGCTCACGGCACCTGCGCAGGGATGCGGACAGAGCAGGCAGTAGACAGGTCCCGTACCCGGTGGTCCGAAAATAGGGGCGCGTTCGATAACAGGGACAGTTTGTCCGAAAAAATGGTCCTATTTTCGAAACGTTCGATATGTGATACGTTCGATTTTTGAGGTTCCACTGTATACAGGGTCTAAAGCCAGCAACGAACAACAAAATACCTTTCATCCGTGGACTGCTTACAGAGGCAAATGCAATGTTCCCGGCTTTCACAGAGACCCACATAAAGGATCACTTGGACAACGAAATATTGACCCCAGGTTACAACCTATACAGATGTGACAGAGTGAACAGGCAAAAGGGGGAGGGTTGGCCTGTATATCGCAGCACTGCTTAATGCCTTAAATGATGTAGCGGAAGTTTTACCAGTAAAGATCGATAACCAAAACCTAGTCATTGTGGTAGTCTACAAGCCTCCAGATGCAACGTCCCAGCAATTCTAGGAACAGCTATTAAAAATTGACCACTGTCTGGAAAATCTTCCAGCTCCTGCCCCCAACATCTTGCTCCTGGGGGATTTCAACTTGAGGCACCTAAAATGGACGAATATAGCAAATAATGTTGTTGCAGTGATAACACCAGGAGGCAGCTCTGACGAGAACTCACACACACACGAGCTTTTAACCCGTAAACGGTCCAAACGTATATATACGTTTTTTCAACATTTGAAAGTATGTAAAACAAGTAGATCTTCTTTTTGTTTTTCTACATTTGAAAATGTGTAAAAAAACTTTGATCAACTTTTTTTTTTTGTTATATTTGAAAATATGTAAAAAACTTAGATCTACTTTTGTAGCACTACACATGTGAATGTAGATCTGCTTGGACCGTTTACGGGTTAAATCTCTGCACAAAATTCAACTTAAACCAGCAAATAATAGAGCCTACTAGACTGGAGCATACACTAGACCTCATCTTCACTAACAATGATGATCTGATACGAAATGTCACCATATCAAAAACAATATACTCAGATCACAACATAATCAAGGTTTAGACATGTATGCGCGGAGCCCCAGACCGACAAAGTGAGATTAGTCATCAGGGAGCCTTCAATAACAAGAACATAAAGTGGGACCAAGTAAACCAAGTCCTAAACGATATAAGCTGGGAAGACAGACTAAGCAACACTGACCCCAACTTATGCCTAGAACAGATTAACTCTGTGGCACTCTATGTATCCTTTAACCCATTCACTGTTGCAACCCCCAATCCTGAGGTGTCTCCTGGTGTCGCAAAATTTCAAAAAAAAAAAGAAAAATTATTTTTTCTTACGAAATGATAGAGAATCTTTTCCCGATTGTAATGACGGATCGTAATAATGGAAAACTGATGAAATTATGCTCTCGCGAAGTTAGCGACCTAGGCGATATTTACAAATCGGCGATTTTGCCTACTTACCTTGTGGCAATTTGCCCAAGATTAGTTATGAGAAAGGTTGAGTAGTGGTCTGTAGTGTTGTCTGTGATTATGTCTGATTTTAAAGGGGATATGGTGTTTGTCCAGATGTGGTCGCAACTGCCGCAACCCCCAATCCTGAGGTGTCTCCTTGTATCGCAAAACTTAAAAAAAAAAATTATTTTTTCTTACGAAATGATAGAGAATCTTTTCCCGATCGTAATGACACAAAAAGAACAAAATTTGATGGAAAACTGATGGAATTACGCTCTTGCAAAGTTAGCGACCTCGGCGATATTTACAAATCGGCGATTTTGCCCACTTTGAGCCCTATTTTCGGCTAATTCCATTGTTCCAGTCGACCAAACTCATAGCTTGCAATGACCCAATAACGTGGTCAGAAATTTGCAATTTGGCCAATTTCACGAAAATTTAAAATGTGACAATTTCAAAATAAGGT
>NW_026467349.1:0-11744 GCF_026875155.1 Cherax quadricarinatus
CACCATCACCCCCACCCCCACCACCACCACCATACCCCCCCCTATCACCACCACCACCACCACCATCCCCCAAAAAAACCCACCCCACCCACCACCATCACCATCACCACCACCACCAGCATCACCACCACCACCAGATCACCACCACCACCATCACCACCAGTACCACCACACCACCACCACCACCACCATCACCACCACCACCATCACCACCACCACCATAACCACCACTGCCATCACCACCACCACCAAACCCTCACCACCAAACCCCCACCATCACCACCACCACCATCACCACCATGACCTCCACCACCACCATCACCATCACCACCAGCACCACCACCACCATCACCACCACCACCAGCAGCACCACCATCACCACCACCACCATCACCCCACCAAACCCCCACCACCACCACCACCATCCCACCACCACCACCACCACCACCACCACCACCATCACCACCACCATTCCCACCACCACCACCACCACCACCACCACCACCATCACCACCACCCCCAACCCTCACCTCCACCACCCCCACCACCACCTCCACCACTATCAAACCCCCACCACCACCACCACCACCACCTCCACCACTATCACCACCACCACCACCACCACCCTCACCACCACCACCACCACCACCACTACACCACCATCACCCCCACCACTGCCACCATCCACCCAAAACCACCATCACCACCACAACCATCACCATCACCTCCACCACCACCATCACCACCACCACCATCACCACCATCACCCCCCACACCACCATCACCACCACACCACCACCATCACCACCCCACCACCACCACCATCAAACCCCCACCAACACACCCCCATCACCCCCACCATCACACCCCACCCCCAACACCACCACCACACCATCACCCACCACACCACCAAACACTACCACCACAACCATCACCACCACCACCATCACCACCACACTACACCACCACCTCACCACCACCATCACCACCACCCCCCTCACCAACACACCACACCACCACCCATCACCACCACCATCACCACCAAAACCACCATTTACCACCACCATCACCACCCCCAATCACCACCCGCACCATCACCACCCCCGCCATCACCACCACCGCCATCCCACCACCACCACCAGCACCATCACCACCACCACCATCACCACCACCACCAATCACCACATCACCCCCCCATCACCACCACCACCAACACCACCACCACCACCACCACCACCACCATCACCATCACCACCACCATCACCATCACCAACCACCATCACCAACACCACCCACCATCACCACCACCACCACCATCACCACCACCACCACCACCACCACCAATATCACCACAACCACTATCACCACCACACCATCACCACCATCACCACCACCACACCATCACCACCACCACCATCACCACCACCATCACCAACACCACCACCACCACCACCACCACCACCACCATCACCACCACCACTATCACCACCAACCACCACGCCACCATCACCACCACCACCACCATCACCACCACCACCATCGCCATCCACCACCACCACCATCACTACCACCACAACCATCACCACCACCACCATCACCACCATCACTAACACCACCACCATCACCACCACCATCACCACCACCATCACCACCACCACCACCATCACCAACACCACCATCACCACCACCACCATCACCACCACCATCACCACCAACACATCACCACCACCACCACCATCACCACCACCACCATCACCACCAGCACCATCACCACCACCGCCATCACCACCACCGCCATCACCACCACCACCACCAGCACCATCACCACCACCACCATCACCACCACCACCATCACCACCATCACCTCCACCACCACCATCACCACCACCACCATCACCACCACCACCACCACCATCACATCACCACCACCATCACCATCACCACCACCACCACCACCATCACCACCACCATCACCAACACCACCATCACCACCACCACCATCACCACCACCACCATCACCACCATCACCACCACCACCATCACCACCACTATCACCACCACCAAAACCATCACCACCAACACCACCATCACCATCACCACCACCACCACCACCACCACCACCACCATCACCACCCCCACCACCATCACCACCACCACCATCACCACCACCACCACCATCACCACCACCACCACCACCACCATCACCACCAGTACCACCATCACCACCACCACCACCACCATCACCACCACCACCACCATTGTAGACAGCCTGTACTGTCTGCACAGACAGCCCATGCTGTCTGCCAGCTTAGTTCATATTTCGCGCTATGCTGGTGCTGTCACCTAGGCCTTGCCACTTCAGTATGCCCAGACTTGCCTCGCTTTCACTCACACAGCGGCCTGGCATCAACACACAAGTACTCCCAGCTCTCTCTCACGGGCTTGGCCCTGCCCGGGCCATGGGCACAAACACACAAGCCTGTGAACCCACCTACGACATTATTAATAAACAAAGAAGCCTCCGAAGAAGTATATCATTCACACCCCGCTTACAGAATACCAAACAACACCGTTATAAATGGTGACAGCGGTGCTCGCAGCAGTTGTGTTTGCCTGGAGAGAAGGAGGGAGAGTTATGAAGTCATCTTCACTTCATCACCCTACACAAGAAGCATCCGTCTCTCAACGAGTTATCCTGATGTCGTGTCTGCACGTTTGAGCATCCAGACACAGGTACAAGCAGGATCCAGCCGAAATTTGCCGAAATTCTCCGAGAATTGTAAGTGGCGTCACAGTGACCCCACGCTACAGCGTCTCATGCTACAGTGTCCCAAGCTGTTTCTCAAGTCACGTGTTCAGCGTCACTTGTATGTTGCTGTTGTTGTTCAGCTCAGCACAGCTGTTTCAGCAAGCCAGAGGTGAGTTTTGTGGTGATTTCTGCGTCCAGTGTGAGTTCTCCACGTGTTTGTGGGAGGAGGAGGAGGAGGAATGGCTAGATGCTCGCCCTGCCATACACTCACCCAGGCTCCTCGCCACCACACTACCATACACTCACCACTGCCCACTCCCTCTGCTGTGTTTTCTGCTGTTTTTCGTATGAATTCATTGCCAGTGCTGTGTATCCGAGTGCCCGAGGCCACTCGAAGCTACGTGGATTACGACGTCACGTGGGTGTGGCCGATGTCACGTAGACCTACAAAGCCACGTGAGTTACCAGATGTCCCAAGGCCACATGCTGTGGTCTGCTGCCCGCATCACATCGACGCCACCCACGATGCTGCCCGACTTCATGACGTCACGATGTCTGCTGACGTCACCTCACGATGTCTGCCTGACGTCACCTCGAGATGTCTGCTGACGTCACCCACGATGCTGCCCGACTTCATGACGTCACGATGTCTGCTGACGTCACCTCACGATGTCTGCCTGACGTCACCTCGAGATGTCTGTTGACGTCACTGCTGCTGACGTCACCTTGCGACATCACGCCTGACATCACATGATGTCAACATCGAGTGTTTCTAGTAATTATTTCAGTATTGTCGAGAAGATTGAGAGAAGATATATGTCGTGTGTTAATTAATTCCTCGCAGTCAGTGTTCTCGCATTTTAGTATGTCTTAGTCAGTGTGGCATGCAAAGAGTACGTAACCTTTATTCGGCACATGGACACACCCTCATTTACAGGCTATCTCCCCCAACCAGCGAACCAGGTTGCTAAGAGTTGGTGATGGGGCCCCATCGTTCAACTAGTGACCAGGTTCTAGCCAATAAGAAGGTGGGATTGGCAATCGCAGAGGTTATGTGGATACCGCTCTCCTGTCTGCCCTTGTCATTCCCATTCTAGAGCTGGTTGAAGCACGGTCTGCTATCTTGTGGCTTCTATTTCTGCCTTGCTTACCGTGGAGTGCACTATATTTATCACTGTACATAGTGTACATATTGCTGTTCTAAATTGGTGAAGGATAATATAAGTCTAAACTTTTTCTACTGTGTTTATTTGCTCCCATTACACCTGGGATAACAGGCCATTTGAAATCCTAGGTTGTAATATGGGTAGCCTGTCCGAGAGCTGGACTTAGAGAAACGGTTGAGCTTAGGGTGAAGCTTGTAGCAGGAACACTGTGTAGCTTGCTGTTTCGCTTCGCTTTACAAATTTTGCGTGTCAGTTGCTTATGATCGGCCTTGCTATTGTGTGATCGTTCAGCAGCTCGCTACTAGCTTGTTCAGTGTGCTCGCTTCGCTACGGTCAATCTTGTGTGGAGTCGGCTTTGCTTGTATGCATATTCTACAATCGTACTGTGCATAGCTAAGCGTGTTCTGCAAATTAACGTGTTACGTTGGGGTATTCGTACTGTGCATAGCGAATAACTTATGCCACCTAGACGAGTCAGACGCCTGGTGTCGGCATATACTTTGCATAACCTACCTAAATTGTCCCTACAGCGTTGTTGGCAAATTGCTCGTTCCATTGGCATTCCCTATAAACGCACTCTTACAGCTGCGCAACTGCGTTCACTTATTGCTGACATACTTATTGAAGAAGAGATGGCACATCAAACTCCTCCCTCTACGGGAGCTAAGGAAAAAAACTCTTATGTTCTCGCATGAGGAAGATGATACACCTACGGAGCAAAATGGTCAGTATGGTGCAGCTGGGTTGTCTCGAGGTGAATCAGCGTCGTTGGCACTTGAGCTGGCAAAAATCACGCTGGAGCAAACTAGGGAACAGAGAGCATTCGCAAGGGAAAAATTTGATAGGGAAAGAGAAAGGAGGCAGTTTTCGCATTCTGTAAACGATTTCAGTTTACAAAAAGCAGTACAGCTTGTTCCCCGCTTCAATGAGGCTGAACCAGAGCAATTTTTCGAAAGCTTCGAAAATCAGGCTCGAGCCTTGAGGTGGCCGGAACAGCACTGGGCAGCTTTGGTTCATACAGCATTATTGGGTAAGGCACAGGAATTTACGTCGGTATTAACTGACGCTGAATTCTCTGATTATCAAGTATGAAGACCACAGTGTTGGGAGCATATACATGTATCCCACTAAATATCGTAAGACCTTCAAATTGAACAGGCGGCAGCTGGTCAATCCTGGTGGACTTTGTGAGACAGAAAACCAAAGCTTTTACAGCGGGTTAAAGCGAGGGGTGTCTCTAACTTTGAGGAGCTGGTGCAGCTTATTCTGATTGATAACCTGCTGGAGTTGTGGGACCCGAGGTTCGTGTCTTTCTGCAGGATCGTGACTTAACCACTGCATTGGAGGCCGGCCAGGTTTGGGTGATACCTTCGAAACGAACCGCTCCTTGTCCGAGCGGTCCCGTCTCTCTTTTCAACAGTCTGGCGTGAGCAGAGATCGACAACATTGGAGAATGAAAATGCCTCAGCGAGGGAGAGCGCTACTCACCAACCAAGTCACCTGGTGAGCCACGCTTCTCAACATAAAGGTCCCCCTGCGGAGAGGCAAACTACTTATGGAGCATCTCGACAACAATATCCAGAGAGGCACCCGCCAAACGACACCCCTTGCAAAGTCATCAGGGAGTTTAAAAGGGCAAGCCTGTCGTCTGCTTCAGGGTGTAATAAAGTAGGTCACATCAGTTCCAACTGCCCCCAAAAACCTCAACCCATCGGGAAAATCTCTAATATCCCTAGTAACATGTCCCCCAGAGAAGTAGAAAAAGGTATGGCCCCTTAAATTTTTGCGAAAATCTTATTTCCCTTCAGGGAAAAATCAGAACCAACTAAAGTAAAAACCTTTAGAGATAAATGGAGCATATTGCTCACTTGTCAGAGAAGGAATATTACCCCTTTCAGAGAATACTTCCTTGAATTCCTCAGTTTTATTGGAAGCCTATGGAGGAGCTATATATTCTGTTCCTTTGCATAAAATTTATGTACAGTGCAAATTTTTTTTTTTTTACATGGGTACTTGATGTAGCGTTCGTAGGATTTCCACGAAAATGCATGTTATTTCTGGGTAATAACATTATACTTTATTCGTGTCCTGAACCTTAATGATTAATGCTTCTCCAGTGTTGGCCATAACTCGGGCAACATCCAAGGGTTGTCTGGGGAGAATGTTGACCTATCCTTGGACGACTCCGATCTCGGATAGCCACGTTGTTTTATGAGACACACCGGCCGGAGTCTCGTAAAATCAAGTGAACAGACCCCGATCAAGCCTTCCTATTCCCAGGTTGCAGGATTGCCAGATGTTCTCTGTTTCCATGCCCGAGGGACTGTCCCCTTCCGGAGGAACAACGAAAGGACCTTCTTTAAAATTCGCTTTTGAGGCATCCATGGGGAAATCCTCTTTGGGTCATCCAGTCAAGTATGAAGTTAAAATGATTATTGGTTTGCACTGAGACGGTAAGGAGATAGAGGGCCGGCAATTATACGACAGGTAGTGGTTCCAACCAAGTATAGACCTCAGATATTAAATATAGCTCATAATACGTCATCAGGAGGTCACTTTAGGAATTACAAAAACCTTGTATAAAAATCACAAAAGAATTTTATTGGCCAAAATTAAAGAAAGATGGGGAAAATTTTATTAGGTTTGCCGGAACGGGAATTGGAAAACCGGAAAATTTTTTAAAACGGAATTTCCAAACCCAAGGTATAAAACCTTTTCAAATTTAATTTAAAATAGATTTGAGGCCCACAAATTCCAAAAAACCTAAAAAAACCCAAAAAAATTTTTTTTTAAAAAATTAAAAGGAAAAAGAAAAACCAATATTTCCGGGGTTTCCCAATTAAAACCTGGAATTTCCTTTAAAACCTAACCCCCCCCTTTTCCTGCTAAGCCTTTTAAAAAAATTTTTTTGTTTTGGGGCTTTCCTAAAAACTAAATCAAATATAAAAGGAAAAAGAAAACCTTCCAACTCCCAAACATTTCAAAGTATTCAAAAGGTTTAAAAAATTAAAATTTTTTTTTGGGCTTTTCCAAAAACCCTATAAAAAGGGCCGGAAAAATTCCCACCAAACCTTTAAAAAAATATTGGGGGAATTTTTCAAAAACTTTCCACGTTATAATTTTTACCCGGTTCCGGGTTCCCAAACCAAACTAAAAACAAGGATGGGGTTTTTTTGGCTGAACTTTCCAAATTTTGGGGTTCCCTTTCCGGGTGCTCAAAAAAGGGGAAGGGGGGAAGAGCTAAAATTAAACCCGTTTTAAGGTGATTTGGGCACAATTACCAGGTCCTTTTCCCTCAAAAAGGGAGGGAAAAGAGAAAGCCAGAATCACAACCCGCCCCTTCCAAGGGAAAAGGGGGGTTGGGTTTGGGGAACCTTTAAAACCTTTGGACATTTAAAGTTTTTTAAACGGATATGCCGAAGTAATAATTTTGCTTTTAAAGGGAGCCCAATGATGGTCAAAAAAAAAAAACCCTTCCCACATAAAACAACCCTTTCAACCCACCCCGGGTGGTTTTGGGTTTTTTTTATTTTGAAAAAAATTTTCCAAAAAGGTTAAAGTTTCCCAGAAATGATTTCTGCCCTCTACCTCTGAGGACGACCTGCCCTTTTTGCACTCAACCCTCTAAAAATTAATACTAAAATTAAAAATTTTCCTGTCCCCCTTTCAAGGATCCTACCCCCTTAAGGGAAATGGATTATCTGAAATACAAGAAACCAAATTTAACTGGTTTCTACACCCAAAATCCTAATATTTTTTCGGGATGTGCCGAAAAAATTTACGTTGGGTTTTAACCATGATTAGATGGGGGAAAACCCTAAACCAATTAAACTTTTCCCCCTACAGAGCAAAAACCTGAAAAGCAAAGTTCTTCACCCGGAAGTGACTTTTTTGTTAGAACAGGTTTGTGGGGGAGTCTTCTAGTCCAGGGGGTTTAAACCGTCCCAACCCCTAGAAAAAAAAAGGCGATGGGGGGTTTTTTCGTATGTGCACAGACAAACCGTAAAAGTAAACGAGGTCACAATCAAAAGATGCTTCCCCCCTTTTTCCCTCGTCGGGATGACGAAATTTGACTTTGGGGGGTAAGGCTACTTTTGTGCCCAAAATTAGTCCCTTTAAAATTTACTATCAGGTCCCTTTTTTAAACAGATAAGGCGAAGGAAATCTCTCCCTTTCCCGTAATTCCAGGGGGTTTCATTATCAGAAAACCCATTTCCCCCCTTCGGAATAAAAATTCCCCCTCTTTTTTTCCAGAAACCGCCCCATCGGGCTATTAAAGGACTTAAAGGGCACGGCACATACCTAATGATATTGTTGGGGCCCTGATATTTGGGGATCAACACCTATTTTTAGACTTAAAGCCTGTTTAACCTTTAAAAAATTTCCCCAATTTAACTTTTTAATTTGTCTAAATCCCCCTTTGGGGCCAGGCCCCCGGGGTCACTTTTCAAGGCCAGAAGTGGGTAGGGGAAAATGTTGCCCAAAAACTTGCTAAAGTTTTTTCGATTAAAAATTTCCAGTTCCTCATGAAAAGGAAAACTCTTAAAAGGGTTTTCCTAGGCATGATGGGTTTTTTCCCAGAAAAATTCGGGTAAAATTTCCCAGTTTTGGGACCCCCTCTTCCCTCTCTTCCCTTTCCATAAAGTTCCCAAAAATTTGGGACTCAGATTGTAACACTGCTTTTAATAAAGCAAAAAGATTATTGTGCCTTTCACCCCATTCTCCTGTCCCACAGACTTTTCCCCAAAACCCTTTTTTATTACAGGTTGATGCTTGTTTTAGTCCCGGGGTTTTTGGGGGGTACCTTTTCAAATCGGGAAAAAGGAGCTGCACCAATCGCATACTTTTCAGCTAAGTTTCCAAACCACATCAGAGAGCTTACTCTACCAAATTTAAAAAAAAGCCCCCACGCTGGGAATGGCTTTGGGGCTTTTTTGGGTTTTATGTGGGCCAGACATCGCAAAGGGGGTCACAGCAAAAGTGACACAACCCTTTTGTCTATCTCCAAGCCCCTGAAGAATCACAACAAAAAGGCCCTTTTTCGTTGGAAAGCCCCCAGGGTGCCCGCCCTAAAAAAATAAAAAATTAAAAAATATTGCCGGCAAAGAAAATGTGTTGGCAGACTCTTTGGGCAAGAGTCTAGTTTTAAAATTTTTATTTAAGGTTTGGATGTATTTGTGGTAACCCCCCCCCTTTTAAGCTCTTTTTTTTATCCCCTGATTTGGGGTTTTTTTTTATGAGGGGGTAAAAGGGGTACCGTCCGCTTGTATCTTGGACCAAATTTTGGGCCCATCGACTTTCTGTCCACTCCCGAGTTTTAAAGGGGTTTTGGGTTTGGGGCACTAGGAAAAACGGGGCCCCTATCAAAAATTGGAAAGGTGGAGAGGATAGGCGGTCCCCTTATTTTTTGGGCCCTGGGGGCAAAGGTTACCACTGGGAGTGGGAGCCTAATTTCCCGAAACCTTCTCGGGGGTGGGGGGGTGGCTTTCAAAGATAAATAAACCTTTTTTCCGGGGGGGGGGGGGGGCCCCTGGCACACCCTCATTTACAGGGGTTTTCTCCCCCAACCAGCGAACCATTTGGGTAAGGTTGGGGATGGGGCCCCCCCGTTCAACTATGCCAGGTTTTTTTGCCCAAAAAGAAAGGGGGATTGGCAATCGCAAGGTTATGTTGGATACCGCTCCCCCTGTCCCGCCCCGTCATTTCCCCATTCAAGGGGCTTGGGTTTAAGCACGGTCCCGCAAACTTGTGGGTTCTATTTCTGCCTTTCAATACCTGGAGTGCCCTAAATTTATCACTGTACATAAATGACATATTGCTGTTCTAAATTGGTGAAAGGGTAATAAAAAGTCTAAAATTTTTCTACTTTGTTATTTGCTCCCAAACAAAGGGGTAACGGCCATTTGAAATCCTAGGGTTTTAAAAAGTCAGTTTTATTTCGAGAAAAGGGATCATTTGCAAAAAAGCCCTTTGGGAAACCCATGTAAGCGGGGGTGTTTTTTAAAGTTTCCCTGTGTCCAATGAGTCTGGGCCCCGCCAGACCTGAGTAGCACCACGTTTAAGCACCCGCCTGGAAACCCGTGTTTTGACAAACTGATTAAACCCGCCCCCGAGCGTATGAGCCCCTTTTACAGAAACTTTTAAAGCTCGTCGCCGGTTGTTTTGCAAATCGTACCCCGCACCATTTCCCCTCGAGATTTTTTCACTTCACCTCCCCGACCGTCAAGTGCGGTTATGTGGGAGGAAAAAAGTCCCGGGGGCGCTTTTGGGCCCAACCCCACTCTATAACTCCAACTGTCAGAGAAAATACCGTCAAGCCGCACCAGCCCCGTTCGGGAGGGGCTGTGTCAACCCGTGTCCCCAAGCTTCAGTGAGCGCCCGGGACAAAGATGGGCGTCACTTTTACCCCTAGCTCTCCACTGCAGTCTGGTTTTATTTATGTTTACGACTTCCCCCCTGTTTCGCCCATCGTCTCTGCCCGACCACTCCACAACTCCTCCACGCTCCCCGGGCAGGTAGCCCAGCGACAGTACCATCGAGAAGTGCCCTCCTGAGCGTTTGCCAAAGTCCTCCCCATTCCCGAGTTTTGTCGACCCTCACTCGAGGCACCACATGTCGTCCCCCATTGATGAAACCTGCACGACTCCTACGATGACTGTTTCAAGCCCAGAGGAGACCGTAACCCTTACGTCACAGCCACCCAGCGATGCTCCTGTGTTGCAGTATCTGTCCAGACGCGGGAAGGCGGCATGACCCCATCGACGCTCACCCCTTTGACCCGAGTTTAGCACACCCCATTTGTTTTTTTTTTCCCTAACGTAAATTTTTTTTTTCCATGTCCATATGTATAATATTTTTTAAATTTTGTGTTCGGGCCCCTTTTCCTACGAGAGAGGCCCCCGAGTTTCTTTACTACCAGTATTGTCGCGTCGGGACGACGCGGGGTAGGGGGGCCGAGCTATGTAGACAGCCTGTACTGCCTGCACAGAACCCTGCTGTCTGCCACTTATTCATATTTCGCGCTAACTGGGCTGCCACCTAGGCCTTGCCCCTTCAGTAAACCCCCCGACTTGCCCGCCCACCACACAGCGGCCTGGCATCAACACACAAGTACCCCAGCTCCTCCCGGGGATGGGCCCGCCCCGGGCCCCTGGGCACAAACACACAAGCCTTTGAACCCACCCACACATTATTAAAAAACAAAGAAAACCTCCGAAGAATATATCTTCCACCCCCTTACAAATACCAAAAAAACACCGTTTTAATCACCACCACCACACCCCCACCATCACCACCACCACCACCACCAACAAACCCCCCTCACCACCCCCCTCACCACTAGCACCACAAACCACCCCCACACCATCACCACCCACCACCCCCACCATCACACCACCACCACCCCACCACCCCCACCATCACCCTCACCCACCAACCATCACCCCACCACGACCATCACCCTCACCACCCCCACCACCCCAACCACCACCCCACCATCACCATACCTCCCCATCACCACCACAACCCCCACACCAAAGGGCAAACCCCCATCACCACCACCACCACCACCATCACCACCCCCCATCACCACCACCATCACCACCACCACAACCATCACCACACCACCACCACCATCACCCCAAAACCACCACCACCACCACACCACCACCCACCCCCACCACCACCATCACCCCACCACCCCCCACCACATTACCACCACCATCACCATCACCACCACCACCAACCCCACCACCACCCCACCACCACCCCCATCACCATTACCAACACCACCACCATCACCACCACCACCACCACCACCATCACCATCA
>NW_026467350.1:0-13340 GCF_026875155.1 Cherax quadricarinatus
CTCACCGAGTAAGAAAGAAACGATCTGAGTAGTGGTATTTCATTGACGGCCGCCCTACGCTAGGCAGAGCCACCTCCCACTTATGCTACACCTCTGATGTCTCTCTACAAAATCAGACTAGAGTCAAGCTCAACAGGGTCTTCTTTCCCGCTGTTTGGTGCAGGCCCGTTCCCCTGCCTGTGGGTTCGCTAGATAGTAGATAGGGACAGTGGGAATCTCGTTAATCCATTCATGCGCGTCACTAATTAGATGACGAGGCATTTGGCTACCTTAAGAGAGTCATAGTTACTCCCGCCGTTTACCCGCGCTTGGTTGAATCGCTTCACTTTGACATTCAGAGCACTGGGCAGAAATCACATCGCGTCAACATCCATCTGTGACCTTCGCGATGCTTTGTTTTAATTAGACAGTCGGATTCCCCTTGTCCGTGCCAGTTCTGAGCTGATCGTTGGGCGCCAGCCGAGGTGGGCTTCTTTCAGTGAGCCAGGAGAGCAGAGGAGGCTAAGGAGGTTGTTAGACAGGCTGCTGCTGGCTGGCTTTATGTCGCCGTTGCCATCGCCCATCACCTCCCGCCCTCACCACACCGAGGACTACACACGCCCACGCAGCCTAGCGCATTCACGGAAGGGACACGGAGACACGCCGGTCCGAGCTCGGTTCGGGAGGCAGCCGCAGCAGCAGCAGCAGCAGGAGCAGCAGAAGCTGTTGTGACACACACCTCTGACTGGCTGACTGACTAACTGACTGACTGAAGACTGCCTGATGTTCCTTCGCCTCGCCCAGTCCTGCGCCCGAGCCAGGCCCGCTTCCTGCACAGGCCCGACTGGCCCGACCCTCAGAGCCAATCCTTATCCCGAAGTTACGGATCTAACTTGCCGACTTCCTTACCTACATTAATCTATCGTCCAGAGGCTGCTTACCTTGGAGACCTGATGCGGATATGGGTACGCACAGGACCGAAATAGGGGGCCATTAGCGGGCACTGAGCAAGCAGCAACAGTGGTCCCGACTCAGCCGGAGTTTGGACCAGCCTCGCGTTTTCACGGACCGGCGGTGGCGCTCGGGACGCCGCAAGAACCGCGGGCGCTCTACGGCACACGTGTTACCAACACCCTCTCTCACAGCGGATGGCTTTGAGGGGTCACGGGCCTTAAACAGGAAGAAAACTCTTTCCCGGACCACCGCCGGTGGTCGCGAGCAGGTTCCCGTTTCCGGGATCCCTCCCCCCTACTGGCCCAGGCGTGCTGGCTGGTGATTTAAAGCACCAGGCCCGCCCTGCCTGGTATCCGATTCTGGTTAGGAATAAGTACCGTATTCCTTTCGCCACTGATCCCGAGCAATGGCGGCCTTGTCAAGCCTGTAGCGAGGTGCATTTTAATAATCATTTCTATGCCTTTCGCCGAGTGCTTCTACTTCTTCATCTGCAGCTGCGGAGAGCAGCAACAACCAAACGGATCCAGCGTTCTGCTGCTGTTGCTGCTGCTGCTGCAGCTGCTGCCAGCCTTCATGTCTTTGCCACTGGCCGTGGGATCAGGCCTTAGCCTTGGGCTTTTAGGAGCGACTAACCCATGTCCAATGATGTTTACATGGAAACCATGCTCCGCTTCGGCCTTCAAGGGCTCCTCTCGAGTATTGCTACTACACCAAGATCTGCACCGGTGGCGGCTCCAGGCCGGCCCACGCCGAAACCCTTCAACGCATACCACCGCGACCCTCTTACTCGCCGGGGGCTTCGAGACCTCCTCGCCTCTGAGACAGAGCGTGGCCGCTAGTGCCCCGGCGGTCGGAGTATCGGAGAATGCTTGAGCGCCATGCCATTTTAAGGGCTAGTTGCTTCGGCAGGTGAGTGTGTTGTTACACACTCTTAGCGGATTCCAACTTCCATGGCCACCGTCCTGTGTCTATAGCAACCAACGCCTTTCGGGTGGGGATCCGAATGAGCATCGTTTAGGACCCCCTTAACTCGACGTTTGGTTATCCCAACAGGCCAGTTTGATTACAAAATGGCCCCACTAGGGTACTCATATTAGTTGCCAGAGCTCCATTATTTTCAGCAAGCTCGGATTCTCACCCATTTATTTAAGTTTGTGAATAGGTTGAGGACGTTTCGTCCCCAAACCTCTAAATGATTCGCTTTACCGGATGAAATTAATCCTGAGATTTCCAGCTATCTGAGGGAAAAAACTTCAGAGGGAACAGCTTACTAGATGATTCGGATTAGTCTTTCGCCCCTATTGCCCAGCTCAGACCGATCGATTTGCACGTCGGAATCGTACGGGACCCTCACCAGAGTTTCTCTGGCTTCATCCTGGCCAGCATAGTTCACCATCTTTCGGGTCCCTAATGTCTGCTCTTTGGTACTTGCTGCTCCCTGCCTGCCGCCAACACACACACTCGCACGCACGTCTCGGACGACGGCCGACGGCGGTGACGAGGGCGACATCACAGCAAGTCCCGGGCCTGCGCCCCTTCCTTCCTGCCACAAATACATCATGCAGGCTGGAAGGATATTTCACGCCATCGCATTCCCTGCAGCCAGCACCCTCCTTAAGCCGCACCACCTTGTCGACAGGGGCAAAGGGAAAACTCGACCAGTGCTTACCACGTCTTGGGGCCGGTGGTTGGTGGAGGCAAGCTGAGAGCAGAGTCAGCACCGGCGAGGGGATCGGCCCCGGCTCCAGCCATGCCCATGAAAGGTGCACACGCCAGGCCTGTCACTTTCATTACGCCTTTGGGTTTAAGTGCGCCCCACTGACTCGCACACATGTTAGATCCCTTGGTCCGTGTTTCAAGACGGGTCCGGATGGTTCACCGATCTCTTTGCACGGCCGCGAGAGGACAGCCCGCTTGCAACGGGCTGGGCTCGTCTTTGCGGACCGTCGCAGGACCGCCAGGATCACGGGCGGTTTCGCCCAATCTCTACCCCACTCCTCCTCCTCCGTCGTTTTCTCCTCACCCGCCGCAGCCGGTGGCAAGCGGAAGAAGGAGAAAGAAAGAAAAAGGAGAAGGAGAAGGACTCAAGGCTACCAGTCCGTCCGGGCTTCGACGTCCCCAGCAACGGGTCGCGGCGCCCTACAACGAGGAATATCGGCCGGCGGACGCCAGCGTGGGGTGCAGGCACGGCCCAAGCATCGTGGGTCGCTGCTTCGACTGAATCGGGGACAGAGCAGAGAGACCGCACCAGCCGAGGTCGGCCGCCTGAATCCTCGGTTCGACCTTCAAGGTTCCATCCGTTTTGGCTCTTAACGGTTCACGTTACTCTTTGAACTCTCTCTTCAAAGTTCTTTTCACTTTCCCTCACGGTACTTGTTCGCTTCGGACTCGTGGTCATTATTTGCCTTAGATGGAGTTTCACTGCTTTGGCTGGCACTATCAAGCAACCCGGACTCTAAGGAGAGGGCCTTTCCGACCGTGCCATCTTTACCCTCGCGGGCGCCGCCAAACGGGGCCTGACACCCTCCATGGGCAGTGGGCTGATTCATGCTCGACTTAGGCGGTATGGCACGGCGTGCTGGACCCTCGAAACGCAACACCCCTCGTGCCGGGTTAGGACACGAGTTATGCGCTGGGCTCTTTCCGGTTCAGTCGGCCCTTACTAAGGTGTCCCTGATGTTGGTTCTTTTCCTCACGCTTATTAATATGCTTAAATTTGGCGGGTTAGGTCTCTCCACTCACGAGTGTCACAGGTTGGGTGGCCACCAACATGCTCATTACTACTATTATTATTATTATTAGTATACTTTTGCCTGGCCGCCTCTGTTACCACACCTGGGCTGGCTTAAGCTCGCCTCTTTACTCCCATGTGTGAGAGAGAAAGGAGAGACAAGCAGAGGCCAGGAGCAGCAGCAGCAGCAGCCGCGCATTAGGAGGATGTTAACAGGGCAGACATGAAGCCATCATACCCTCCCACGGCCTAATACTACTTCTTTTCTCCTGCCTCCGTACTAACTGCCTGCCCTCTGCTGTAGTCACAGCAACGACGTCCATAGTAATATCGTTCCCATCGTTGTCAACAGATTGGCATATCGCGTCCCGGCAGCTTTGCTCACGTCTGATCACGGTCGGTTCTCTGCGGATGGACTAGGGCAGCAGGTGCTGCACTGGTTATTAGGGGAAAACCCCGACCACTGCCTGCCTGCCTGCTCTGCCTGCCTTCCTGCCTGCCTACCTACCACGGAGCGGAGGAGAATAGCAGGAGAGGAAATGGGCTATGCCGGTGATTTCCAGAGCGGGACGCAAGCGACCCGATGGACGATTGTTTGATTAATCCATGGATTTTGGATGGTTTCCAGACCCTCGTGCAGGGAGTGACGGAGCCTGTCTTTTGCGAGCCGCCCGCCCAATGTTGTGCGTTCGATTTGTCGATGTTCTGGTAGCCTTGCAATCACATACCGACAGCAGTTAGCTGCGATCTTCATCGACCCAACGAGCCGAGTGATCCCCCGTTAAGAGTTGGTCTATATTGGTCTCTGTCCTCCTATGAGGAAGGACGTAATTAATGGTTAAGAGAGTTGCTTGTTTGTTTGCATGGACCACTGTGGGGTGTGTGCAGGGACGATGATTGATGATGGATGATGGAAACTCGTTCCTTTTCAATCAACGATTCCGCTCTTTAATTGATGATCCTTCCGCCAAGGGTTTTTCACCTACGGAAACCTTGTTACGGACTTTTACTTCCTCTAAATGACCAAGTTTGGACATTCTTTCGTCAGCTCGAGGCGAGGCGGAGACCCGTTGCACCGAGCGAGTCGGCACGCAGGGTTAGAACGTCCAAGAGCGCCAGTCCGAAGGCCTCACTAAAATCATTTCAATCCGGTGTAGCGAGGGCGGTGTGTACAAAGGGCAGGGACGTAGTCAGCGCAAGTGATGACCTGCACTTACTGGGAATCCTCGTTGATGGGAAAAAATGCAAGCCCTATCCCTATCATGAAGGGTTTGAACGGGTTACCGCTCCTCTCGGAGAAGGAGAACACGCTATCCCTTCAGTGTAGCGCGCGTGCGGCCCAGGAACATCTAAGGGCATCACAGACCTGTTATTGCTCAATCTCGTGCGGATAGGACTTTGCCATTATCCTCTAAGTAAGAAGTTGCGAACAGGACACCAATTACTCGAGATCGTCGACTAGTTAATAGGCTAGAGTCTCGTTCGTTATCGGAATTAACCAGACAAATCACTACACCAACCTAAGAACGGCCATGCACCACCACCACCGGAATCGAGAAAGAGCTCTTCAATCTGTCAGTCCTTCCAGTGTCTGGGCCTTGGTGAAGGTTCCCGTGTTGAGTCAAGTTAAGCCGCAGGCTCCCCTCCTGGGTGGTGCCCTTCCGTCAATCCTTTAAGTTTCAGGCTTTGCAACCATACTTCCCCCGGAAACCCAAAAACTTTGGTTTTCCCGGAAGCTGCCCGCCGGATCATGGATTAAGCCGGCGGATCGCTAGTTGGCATCGTTTATGGGTTTAGAACTTAGGGCGGTATCTGATCGCCTTCGAACCTCTAACTTTGTTCTTGATTAATGAAACTTCCTTGGCAAATGCTTTGCAGTATTCGTCTTGCGACGTCAAGAATTTCACCTCTAGACGTCGCAATACGAATGCCCCGCTTGTCCCCATTAGTTCATTACCTTCAGGCTCGAAACACCACAAAATAGACCGAGGTCCTATTCCATTTATTCCATGCCAACACCATTCAGGCCTTCGCTTAGCCTGCTCTCCCCCCCGCCCAGCCCCCATCTAATTTTTTCAAAGTAAATTGGTGGCCGGCCACTCGGGGACACTCGGTGAAGAGCACCCCGTGCAAGCCGGGCGGGCGGCTTTAGTGCCAACCGTTCGGAGCGTGACAGTAAGCTACCATCGGGTGAAACGTAGTCCAGAACTGAAGCTAATACGAGCTTTTTAACCGCAACAAACACTTAATATACCGCTATAGGAGCTGGAATTACCGCGGCTTGCTGGCACCAGACTTGCCCTCCAATTGATCCTCGTTTAATTAGGATTTTAAAGTGTACTCATTCCGATTGCCGAGGCCTCGGATGAGTCTCACATCGTTATTTTTCGTCACTACCTCCCCGTGCGGGAGTTGGGTATTTGCGTGCCTGCTGCCTTCCTTAGATGTGGCTAGCCGTTTCTCAGGCTCCCTATCCGGAATCGAAACCCTGATTCCCAGTTACCCGTTACCGCCAATGTAGCGCATAACCGACAATCGAGAGCTGATAAGGTAAGGACACTTTGAAAGACCAGCGCCAGTGCAGAGACGTGTGTCAGCAAAAAGTTATTCAGATTCAACACGGGTTAACGACCGAGGCCCGAACCGGTTTAAACTAATAAAAGGCGCTCTTCCCTTGCGATCAGAGAGTAATGCATGTATTAGCTCTAGAATTACCAAGTTTATTCAAAGTAAGTGGGTATACAGATCCAATGAAACAAGGCTGGTTTAATGAGCCGAGCAGTTTGCGGTTTCGCGGTTTCAGCTTGTTCTTGCACCTGCATGGGGGCACCCTCTTATAGTCTTTGAGACAAGCATATGACTATGGCAGGATCAACCAGGTAGGTATAGTAGATAGGAAGCTATCTCCTGCTTGTTTTCCAGCTATCTCCCATAATGGCCAGAGGAACAGTATGGCAAGCTGCTGGGAGGGAGCTAGCTCCTGTGGGAGACGTGAGGCCTTGGAAGCTTCAACCGTCGCCCAAGCTTGCTGTTAGCAGTAGCCTCCTGCATGGTTGGACTGGCTGCTAGCTGCTGCAGCTGATGATGATTGCCGGCAGGACAGGCTTCATGGCATTGCTTCTGATGCTGCCTCTTTTCGGCGGCTAACAAACCGATGCCGTTTGTTCTACAGTTCATTCCCATTCTCAGAGCGATCGAGTGTCGTGAGCACTTCGATGCTGCTGCTGTCTGGGCAAGCTGGAGACGTGATCGCAGCGTGAATGATATGACACTTGAAACAATAGAAGGTAGCCGCATCAAAGGCAGGTCGGGGCACGGCGGGCAGCAAGGAAAGCAAGCAGCATGGTGGCCAGCGAACTACATTCCCTGCGGCCGGCCCAGACTTACCGCAGCTCGTACTGTGACGGCAAACAGAGGCGGAGACCCAGCAGTGGGCCGATGGAAAGGACAGCTAAGGCAACTTGCCATACACTCGAGAGCGAGCAATCCCCGTTAACCTAGCTTTTTTTTCCTTCCACCTGGAGCTAGAGAGGCAAGCAACACCGTTCCCTATATATATAGATCGGGAGAAAATGGTGCTATATGTCTCCGGGACACCATGCATCGCAGGTGTCTCTTTTCAACGGGCATTCCTCGTCCGAAATTTTCGAAGACTCAGTCGTATTTTGGGACTTAAGCTACTTGCCGGCAGCATATCGGCCGAAAACACCCCATCGTCTCTTGGCGCAACGCCATCAAAGTTCAATGGGCGGTGAGCTTGGCAATGCATCATTGCTGTTGCTACGATCCTGCTGCAGCCTCTATAAGCTAGAGAACCTATGTCGGTTTTCTTGCTCCTAACCAGATGGTTTAGAGATCTTAGCTGCGGAAATGAAAAGTACTTCAGGATTGAAACGGCAGACAGCAGAGATCATGAATATTGCTTCTGATCCTGCTGCGCCTCTTTGAAGCTAGAGAATGATGTCGGTTTTTGCTCTTAATAGATGGTTTAGAGATTTAAGATGCGTGAAAGTAAAAGTCGGATGGAAACGGGCAGAGCTCATGCATTACTCTGATCCTGCTGCTTGCCTCTTTAAGCTATGAGAACCGATTGTCGGTTTGTGCTCCTAATAGATAATTCACAGACTTCGCTGCGGGAAAGTCACGTCAGGAATGGAAACGGCGGGACAGCAGCGTGAGCATCATGCGTTGCTTATGATCCTGCTGCTGCTCTCTTTAGCTAGAGAACGATGTCGGTTGTTGCTCCTAATAGTATTTCACAGACTTCGCTGCGGGGGAAAGGTCACGTCCAGAATGGAAAACGGGCGGACAGCAGAGGAGCATCATGGCATGCGTTGCTTATGATCTGCTGCAGCCTCTTTAAGCTAGAGAACGATTGTCGGTTGTTGCTCATAGTAATAGATGGTTTGAGAGTTAGCTGCGTGAACTTCACGTCGGAATGGAAACGGCGGACAGCAGGGAGGAGCAATCATGCATTGCTTTCTGATCCTGCTCTGACTCTTTAAGCTAGAGAACGATGTCGGTTTGTTGCTCCTTGTAATAGATGGTTTAGAGGAGTTAGCTGCGTGAACTTCACGTCCAGAAATGGAACACGGCGGACAGCAGAAGGCATCATGCATTGCTTCTGATCCTGCTGCTGACTCTTGAAGTGAGACCGATGTCGTTGTTGCTCTGATCATGATGGTTTAGAGAGTTAGCTCGTTAAACTATCACATCAGATGGAAACGGCGGGACAGCAGAGGAGCATCGTGGATTGCCTTCTGATCCTTGCGCTGTCTCTTCAAGCTAGATGAACCGATGTCGGGTTAGTTGCTCCTTATAATAGATGGTTTAGAAGTGTTAGCTGCTGTTGAAACTTCACGTTCAGATGGAAACGGGGACAGCAGGGAAGCAATTCGTGCATTGCTTCTGATCCTGTGCTGCCTCTCTTTAAGCCAGAGATCCGATGTTCGGGTTGTCTCTCCCGTATAATAGATGGTTCTGAGAGTTAGCTGTGGTGTTGTTGAACTTCAACTTCAGAATGGAATAGCAGAGAGCAGAGCCCTCATGCATTGCTTCTGGTGCTGCTGAGGCAGAGACCAGCAGATGGGCCGATGGAAGACAGCTAAGGCAAACCTGCTACACTCAAGGCGAGGCAATCACCGTTTAACCAGGCTTTTTTTCTTCCACCTCTTGGAGGAGCGGCAAGCACCACCGTCTCCCTATATATATACAGATCGTGAGAAATGGTGTATATGTCTCGGGACACCATGCATCGCAGTGTGTCTTTTCAAACGGGCAATACTCGTCGAAAAATTTTCGGAGTCTCAGTCGTTTTTTTTTTTTCTGGAATTGTAGCTTCCAAAAAATGTTGGAGCAAAATGGAGGAGGGACTGTTGCGAACATGGTTTTCACTTGAGATGCGCTTCCTTTCACCTCAACCTGCTTTTCCCATTTGAAACAGGGAGGCAATCATCTTCTCCACGTCCGTACGGCAACTGGAACGGAAACTCTCCCGGACATGCCGGAGGCCAGATGCGGCCCGGCGGAAACACCAATAACCTATTGGCGGCAATCCCCAGTCTCAGAGGCCCGGACTACAGTTACTTTTACCTCGGATATCTTCCGCCGGCGGTGACATCATCATTCTCTCCGGGGAGGTGCCGGAAACTTCCGGAACAAGTCTGGATGGCTGGCTGGCTGGCTGGCTGGCTAGCTAGCTAGCTAGCTAGCTAGCTGCTGGTGGTGGTGATGATGATGATGATTGCGCAGCAAGGTCATCATGCTTTGCTTTGATCCTGCTGCTGCCTCTTTAAGCTAGAGAACCGATGACAGTTTGTTGCTCCTTATAATAGAAGTTTAGAGAGTTGCTGGATGAACTTAACGTCAGAATGGAAACGGCAGACAGGCAGAGGAGCATCATGCATTGCTTCTGTCCTGATGCTGCCTCTTTAAGCTAGAGAACCGATGTCGGTTTGTTTGCTCCTTTATAATTGATGGTTTTAGAGATGTTAGCTGCGTGACTTCACGTCAGAATGGAAACGGCGGACAGCAGAGGAGCATCGTGCATTGATTATGATCCTTACTGCTGCCTCTTAAAGCTAGAGACCGATGTCGGTTGTTGCTCTTTATAATAGTTGGTTTAGCGAGTTAGCTGCGTGGAACTTCACGGTCGAATGGAACGGCGCGACAGCAAGAAGAGCATCATGCATTGCTTCTGATCCTGCTGCTGACTTTGAAGCTAGAGAACGATGTCGGTTTGTTGCTCCTGATATTAGATGGTTTAGAGAGTTAGCTGCGTAACTTCACTCAGAATGGAAACGGCGGACAGCAGAGGAGCATCGTGGATTGCTTCTGATCTGCTGCTGTCTCTTAAGCTAGAGAACCCGATGTCGGTTTGTTGCTCCTTATAATAGATGGTTTTGAGTGTTTGCTGCGTGAAACTTCACGTCAGAATGGAACGGCGGACAGCAGAGGAGCATTCGTGCATTGCTTCTGATCCTGCTGCTGCCTCTTTAAGCCAGAGAACCCCGATGACCCCCCCCCCCCCCCCCCCGGTTTGTTGGCTCCTTAATAATAGATGGTTTAGAGAGTTAGCTGTGTGAAACTTCACGTCAGAATCGAATAGCAGAGAGCAGAGCCTCATGCATTGTTCTGGTGCTGCTGAGGCCGGAGACCCCAGCGATGGCCGATGGAAGAACAGCTAAGGCAACTGCCTACACTCAAGGGCGAGCATCACCCTTCTCAATTTAACTCCAGCTTTTTTTTTCTTCCACCTCTTGGAGGAGCGGCAAGCACCACGTCTACCTATATATATACAGATCGTGAGAAAATGGTGTAAATGTCTCGGGACACCCTCGCATCGCAGTGTGTCTTTTCAACGGGCAATCTCGTCGAAAATTTTCGGGTCTCAGTCGTTTTTTTTTATTTTTGAATGTAGCTTTCCAAACTGTTGGAGCAAAACGCAGAGGAGACTGTTGCGACTTGGCGTCACTTGAGATGCGCTCCTTTCACCTAACCTGCTTTTCCCGTTTGAAACGCGGACGCAATTTAATCTTGTTACGTCCGTACGGCAACTGAAACGGAACATCTACGGTACATGCGGAGGCCCAGATGCGGCCGGCCGAGGCGATGGGCCGATGGAAGACAGCTAAGGCAACCTGCATACAATCAATGGGCGAGCAATCACATTAACCCAGCTTTTTTTTTCTTCCACCTCTTGGGAGGAGCGGCAAGCACCACCGTCTCCCCTATATATATATATATATATATATATACAGATCGTGAGAAAATGGCTGTTTATTGTCTCCGGGACACCATGCATCGCAGTGTGTCTTTTCAAAACGGGCAATCCTCGTCGAAAATTTTCGGAGTCTTCTACAGTCGTTTTTTTTTTTTTTTTTTTGAATGTAGCTTCCAAACTGTTGGAGCAAAAACGCAGAGGAGATGTTGCGACATGTTTCACTTGGCTGCGCTCCTTCCACCTCAACCTGCTTTTCCCGTGAAACGGGAGGCAATTTCCATCTTTCTCTACGTCGTACGGCACTGAACGGAACATCTCCGGAACATGCCGTGAGGCCAGATGTCGGCGGCCGGAAACACCCAATAACTCTTGTGCGCGATCCCCTGTCTCAGAGGCCCGGCTACAGTACTTTTTACCTCGGGTAAGTTCCGGCCGGCGGGAATCATCATCTCTCTCGGGGGCGGCTGCCGCCGGAAACTTTCCGGAACAAGTCTGGTATAGCAGTAGCCCTCCTGGTAGATGGCTGGCTAGCTAGCTAGCTGCTGGTGGTGGTGATGATGTTGATGATGATGATGATTCCCGGGGGAGCAGAGCATCATGCATTGCTTCTGATCCTGCTGCTGCCTCTTTAAGCTAGAGAACCGATGTCGGTTTGTTGCTCCTTATAATGGATGGTTTAGAGAGTTAGCTGCGTGAACTTCACGTCAGAATGGAAACGGCACACAGCAGAGGAGCATCATGCATTGCTTCTGATCCTGCTGCTGCCCCTTTAAGCTAGAGAACCGATGTCGGTTTGTTGCTCCTTATAATAGATGGTTTAGAGAGTTAGCTGCTTAAAATTCACGTCAGAATGGAAACGGCGGACAGTAGAGCATCGTGCATTGCTTCTGATGCTGCTGCTGCTGCTGCTGCTGCTGCTGCCTCTTCAAGCTACCAAACTGTTGGAGTGACAACGCTGACGAGGAGACTGTTGGGACATGGTTGCACTTGAGCTGTGCTTCTCATTCCTGTTTTTCCGTCTTCCCGAGATCACTTACTTGGCCAGTTCGCAAAGATCGTGTACATGCAGAGGACGAAATCTCCAGCCTTTGAGGGAGAAGTCTTAGTGGATCGCAGTGAGGATGCTGCTCTGCCACCTACAACGCCCTGCCCGGTACGCAAGTCGTCTACAAGCGATTCGGTACGGCACATCGGCATTCGGGTGTTCTGTTTTTTGGAAATGGGAGAGCCGGCACTAAATTCATCAGTCGCAGCTCCCCCGGGCAAACCTTGCTTGGGCCCCTTTCTGCGAGCCGCAGAGCGGCACCGCACGTCTCAAGTGGGGACCGTCCCAACGCAGACCGTACGTCAATTCGTTGTTCTCCAGCCGGGATGCTGCCTTAGAGGCTTTCAGGCATAACCCCACGGACGTGCCTCGCTCCATGGCCGCTGGGACCAAGAGCGGAACCATTGGTCCGGACTGCCGTTCCTCTCGTACTGAGCGGGACTGCTGTCGCAACGACACACTTTTAACAGTAGGGTAAAAAATAACCTGTCTCACGACGGTCTAAACCCAGCTCACGTTCCCTATTGGTGGGTGAACAATCCAACGCTTGGTGAATTCTGCTTCACAATGATAGGAAGAGCCGACATCGAAGGATCAAAAAGCGACGTCGCTATGGAACGCTTGGCCGCCACAAGCCAGTTATCCCCGTGGTAACTTTCTGACACCTCTTGCTTAAAACTCTTAAAGTCAAAAGGATCGATAGACCTTGCTTTCGCAGTCCGTATTCGTACTGAGAATCCGGATCAAGCCAGCATTTGCTCTTTTGCTCTACGCGAGGTTTCTGTCCACGCGAGCTGGCCTTTTGGACACCCGCGTTATCATTTGACAGATGTACCGCCCCAGTCAAACTCCCCACTGATTATGTCCTCGGAGCGGATCGCGGGCGGGGGCGAACGCCCGGGCTTGGAAGTGGAGCAGGAGGAGGAGGTGGAAGTACTAGCCAAAAAAAAGAAACTCCCGGCGGTCATTCCAGCCGTCCGTCCATCCGTCCGTCCTACCAACCGTCGCCCTTTCGCCGCTTTGGGCTAGAAAGAGGAGGCACTCCCGCATGGGAAGACTCCCATTCGTCTCACCGAGTAAGTAAAGAAACGATCTGAGTAGTGGTATTTCATTGACGGCCGCCCTACGCTAGGCAGAGCCACCTCCCCCTTATGCTACACCTCTGATGTCTCTCTACAAAATCAGACTAGAGTCAAGCTCAACAGGGTCTTCTTCCCCGCTGTTTGGTGCAGGCCCGTTTCCCCTGCCCCGTGGGTTCGCTAGATTTGTAGATAGGGACAGTGGGAATCTCGTTAATCCATTCATGCGCGTCACTATTAGATGACGAGGCATTTGGCTACCTTTAAAAGAGTCATAGTTACTCGCCCTTTACCCGGCTTGGTTGAAACGCTTCACTTTGACATTCCCCG
>NW_026467351.1:0-13557 GCF_026875155.1 Cherax quadricarinatus
CCAAGTACCATTTCCCTTTCATTTTAAAAAAAAAAAAAAAAAAAAATGAGAGTTCAAAGCACCAGGTTGTGGCACCCAACACTTAAATACTCTTTTAAAGATTTCCCAGTCTTCAAAATTGCCCAAATTATTGAAAATTTTCTTCTTCCATTTTCTAATGTCTCTAAACAGAAAATTATCACTGAAGTCTGGAGTAGAAGACGGGATGACTAGTGATGAGGAGAAGACGTCCTGTGTCCTGTGCGGATGATTACGCCTCCTACACTCACACTGTTGTCGGAAGAAATGCGCTTTCTTGGTGAACTCACATAACTGGCTTTATCGTTGGTGCCAGCTACAATCTCTTGACCAATTATGTGAGCCAAAACAGTACTAGGACCCGGTACAAGGGTGGAAAAAGAAAACCCCCACAGGTAGATGAGGTGGGTGGCGGGTGGTGGTGGTATTGGGTGGTGGTTGTGGTGGTGGGGGCAGCGGAACAAGCTGGCCCTGTGCACTCTCACTGCCACACACTTCTCACCACGCACAAGGTGGCTTAACTAAATCACAATGCCCAGGGATGATGAAGACCACTCTTACCAGCATCCAAGCACAAGCGATATATGAGACAATACTTCAGAGGAACTTGCATGGCTTACTTCTCTCTCTCAGCTGGGTTAGGAAGCTGGGCTGGCTGACTGGCTTAACCCACAAGAATGGCTGACTGGAAGACGTGTAACCGATGCACACAGCATAAAGGGAGCAGGTGGATGACAGAGACGGGCCCTGGATGGTAGGCTGAGGCAGGCTGACTAGCGTTCACTTCCACATCTGGCTTGTTGACTGGCTTAATTGCAAAATCCGGGTCAACCCCTCGGAGATTGAAGCAATTAGCACACGAACTAAGCCAGGAACTTGAAAAACGGCTGCAACAGGCTTGCAGGCTGAGTACACAGGGTGGTGTGGTGAGGGCAAGCTGCTACCTGGAGGTGGCTGAGACGGTTCCACTCTGACCTGCCGGCAACCCACAAACAGTCTTCTAACATCTGAAATACCCTTAAATCCACACCCAAAACCGGTGCCACCATTTGTCAAGTGGGTTTTCGATATGTAGATGGGGTAAGAATACTCATGTAGGCTGGTAGAAAGTATAATATAACGGAAAGTAGGGTAGTGCCAACAGCCGACCTGCCTCTCTCTGCTGCCTATTTTGACTGACCCCACATCAGGGTGAGGGTGTTTGAAATCTTGCTATGATCAGCAGCAATATGAATACAGTAAATGATTCACACAGATGGTTGGTAGTGAGTCATCTACTGGTACACTGGTTACGGGTAACTGTTACTAGGAACTGGTACTACGCTGAGAATAAGTTAACTATTCAACAGCCTCTGAAAGGTAGATGCCGCATTACAGAGGCCGAAGGGCATAACTAATAGTTAAATAGACCACTAGGAACAGTAAAAAGATGATATCTCTTGGGCTCGTGTTGACAGTGGTATTTGGTAATAACCTCGTAACAGGTCTAGTCTACTCACATATTTAGCCTCGGAGACTTATCTATTAAATCGTCTACCCTAGGTAAGGATACACATCTGGTAAGGTCACGGATTTTACCTTCCGGTAATCTGTACACATACGGTTTAGATCCATCTGCTTTAGCCACGAGGACACAGGGCGAAGCCCACGGACTTTTGCTGCATTCGATCAAACCGTGAGTTAACAAAAATCTATTTCCTCTCTAAGTGCCTTATTTTCACTGGGCTCGTTCAATACGGGTTTGTTTTGATTGGCAGAGCACCTTGTACATCCACATCATGTGTCCCCAGAGTGAAAACTTTTGGGGGACGCCCTCCAATAAACTCGGATAAGCCATTGGGCAACTTTTTAATTTTTCTACTTGGTCATCTCCTAAGTTACATAAAAACTGGTCCATAGCGTTCAACACTTCTGAATTTTTTAGACGCACTTCTCCCCCTCTAGAACAATCTGTTAGGCATGTATCCTCTTCTTGTGGTAGAATGGAAGTAGTGGGCGATGTTCCCCCATAATACCTTTTCAACTGATTTACATGGTAGGCATGGTTGGACTTCTTTTTACCTGGAGTTACAAACTAAGTAATTTACCTTACTCAGTTTCCTCACTATCTCCTTTGGGCCCTTTCCCATACCTGGGCTGTAACTATGTCCAGGAACCAATTTTAGAGCTAAAACTTTATCCCTACTTGAAAAGAGCATAGAGCAGCCTTCTTATCGAAACGCTGCTTCATTTTTAGTCTGGGTTTTTTGCTATTTTTTCTAAAGCCAGGCTCCTCGTAAAGGGACAAGTGCTCTTGCATTAAAGATGGCAATAAATACAAAGGTGGATCGGCCCTTCCGGACCATATTTCCCTTTTAAAACACGGCCAAGGGTCCTCATACCGCATGTCCATATATTAGCTCAAAGGGGCTGTACCCTAAACTTTCTTGCTCACTCTCCCTGATTGCAAGGAGGAGAAAAGGGATTCCCTCATCCCAATCCTTAGAGAACTTCTCACAATAAGCACCATCATGAACTTTAAAGTTTGGTGAAACCTCTCTAAGGCCCCCTGGGTTTGAGGTCTAAAGCTGTAGAGAGTAAGGGTCTAATACCGAGTCTAGATAATGCTTCTCGGAACACTTTGGAAGTAAAATTAGAGCCTTGGTCTGATTGAATTTCCCGAGGCAACCCTACCTGGGAAAAGAATCGAATTTAGAGCCCTTACTATAGCTCGAGCATTTATTTTTTTTAATGGAACAGCTTCAGGATACCTGGTGGCAGTACCATTATAGTCAACAGGTATTGATTACCCAACCTGGTTTTAGGAAGGGCCCCACACAATCGATTATAAAACGAGTAAAAGGTTCTCCTTCTACTGCAATAGGAATGAGGGGAGCAGGTGGGGGTTTGTCTGTGCTGGTTTACCTATTTTCTGGCAAACCGGGCAATTTCGAAGGTACTCTACCACCGTCTCTTTCATCCTGGCCAAAAAAAAATATCGAGACAACTTTCTCAGTGTCTTCCATATCCCCAGATGTACCCCCATTGGACTATTAGGGCCACTTCCAGAGCCAGATTTCGGAATCTTCCGGTAAAACCAGTACCTGTTTTCGTAGCACATAAATTAATACCTGGGGCAGTTGTAGGAATTTTCCTCATAAGAAGACCATTACTAAATAGAAGAAATCTTTTACATCTGCCCCTCATTTTCAGAAATGGCTAGTCCTCTTTACCCCCTCCAAAAAAGAGTCTTCTCGCTTTTCCCCTTGATCAAATTTTTGCTTAAAATCATTAAATGCGCAAGGCCGTTAGATCTGATGTGCTAATTTCTGGTAACTTATCTTCAGCTTCTGGCATGTGAGCATCGCTAAACAATAGATCCAGGCCCCAATCAGAGGGATTATTGCTCAAGACGAAGGGAGTGAACGGGACTTTGCCATGGCTCTCATAACTACGGTGAAAAGGGAAAAAAAAGTGGACCCTCCTTGCAAGCCTCAAGGGCAAAATTTTCAGCTGAGGTATTCTCTATGACGAGAGGTTCTTTACAGATTCCTCCCAGGCCCAAGTCGTTTCCGACAATAAGTCTACTGACCTAATGGGGAAAATTCTGTTTCTGATATTCCTACCGCTGCATATCCATCATAAGAACTATTTTCAAGTTAATTTTTTGGAGGGGAACCCGAGACAAAGGTCCCTCCATATGCCTCTAAAAGCACAAACTATCTTGGTATAGGTCAAGTCATTCAAAGAGAGAACACCTTCCCTCAACAAAGTTAGGTACTCCCGGTGTCCTCTATAAGACTTTTCTTCAACGATTGGGATTTGGTAGTCCCGGCCTTACCGATAGAAAAATAAGGACTCATTGCCTCACTTACTTTCTTTTGGACATGGTTGAGGAGTCAGTCATCTAGAAGTGGAACCTTTTGACCGGCTGAAAACTTGCTCCATCCATGGGTCCAGCTGTCCCTGGGACCTGTAGACGTCATCTGTACAGGAACCACATCTAGAACTTTATTCTTCTGGTCTCTTTCTAGCTTGTAACAGAGGCTTCTCACATGCCCTTTCTTCTGACAGTAGGAGCAGTAGGTTTCTTCCTCGCTTTATTCACCTCCAGGTGGGCTTAGTATCGAAATGTTCCCCAGCATTAGGGTTAAGAACGGCGTAAGGAGCCACCTGATGGGGAGGTAATTTCTGGGGAATCTTTTCTCTTGGCCGGGATCGCCAATGCCTCGGGGTGTTTCTCCTTACTTTCTCTCGAGGAGATTTCCTCTCTCATTAACCGATAGATTTCGTAATGGTCAGCGAGCGAGGCAGGAAGTTTTAAAACATCCAGAGTCGATGATCAATTAAAAACTTATGCAAGTCTCCTGAAAGGGCATTATTAAACCTTCCTGTAATATTAACTGATTTAAGCTTTCCACAGAGTCACAGCCCGAGGCCCTTAACCACCTTTCCAGGGCTACTTTCTTCTGAGGGCAAAGTCTACCCATGTTGCCCCGGGGAGCCGTTTTTAGGGTACGGAAAGTCCTTGGTAGCTCAATGGGAGCAAGTCATAAGTTTCCAAAATTACTTTTTAACAACCTCATAATTCACATACTTATCATAAGGCAGAGTAGCTGTACATTTTTGAGCCTTACCAGTTAAAGTTGTGTGCAATAGGGTGGCCCAATAATTTCCCTTTGGCCATTGCATCCCTCTTGCCTGGTTCTCAAAGGTGTGAAAATAGGTGTCAAGGTCAGCTTCACTGAACCGAGGCACTAAAGATGCGCCTTATGTAAATCAAAGGAGAGGTTCGGGAAACCATCATCTAACGTCTCTCTCCGCTTGTTGTCTTTCACAACGGATTTTCTCTCTCTCAAATTCTTCTTTATACAGTTTTCACTGTGCTTCTAACTGTGCCGTTTTTCAGATTTATGAATGCACCATTCTCTTAAAATAGTCCAGAGAGATAGGTGTCAAGGGAATTGGGGGAGACTGGGGAAGAAACCCTTCCGGTCGTAAACTTGGGCCGAGCTCCCGCTCCTCGCAAAGGCATCATAGTTCGGCGACGGACTATTAGAAGCCCCTGCTTCATTTTCACTTTCAGGGGAAAGTTTGTCACGCGACATTTCCTCTGCTCCTGGCATTGACATACTCTCAGCAACTAAGGAATTTTTAGGACTTCCAGGGGCTGATTTGCCGGCTCCACCTGATGCCTCTAGATCGTTTTACTCGAGACATGCGATCCAGCTGGGATGTTAGACTTTCGACCTCTAATCAGGCGACTCAGAAACTTCAGGAGGTTGGGGAATAAATATTCCTTATAATAGACCGAACGGTTTCTTTGGCTAAAACGATTGTTTTATGTCACCCCTAAAAGCTTCGCTATCCGCCATCACGTCTGCAGTTTCCAAGTCTCTAACTTATCCAAAGTCAAATTTGTTAACCAGTTGCTGTATGTGAACTTCCATTGGGAAGATATAGTCGGGATATCTCCTAGGGCAGGCCCCCACTTTTTACGTTTGAGTCTTTCTTTCAGAGAGGAGACCCGTTTAGTAACAACAGGTGAAGATCCACTTAGGTCTTCTTATCTTTTTAAATACACACATATAAATATAAGGCAAAAAAGTTCTTAAAAGCTTTATCTGGTTTTATTCAGTATAATACTAAGCTTATAGCTTGACGTCACCTCGGAATGAGTGAGTTTGTGAACATAAACGACCATAGGCAATTCAACATATAAACACAAAAAATCCTACAAAATAAATCAATAATTCATGGCCCCGATAATATTATAAAACTAGGAGTCTTTATTTTAGCTCGAATAAAGGTACCAGTAATATAATACTAAGTGAAAAAGCCGTAAATTAAAACCTAATCAATTGACCCTTCTTAAATTATGCACAAAGGGCCCTAAACACAGAGTAACAGTAAACAGAAATAAAGTCTAAGGCAACTACGGTGAAAAACTCTGTTAGACAAGGCACAGTACTCCCCTCCCATCCTATTCTCCATCTTCATATCTGACATGGACAGGGATGTAAACCATAGCTCTGTGTCTTCTTTTGCGGATGACACCCGAATTGCCATGACAGTGTCCTCCATCGATGACACTGCAAAGACTTGAAGGACATAACCAAATCTTCAAATGGGCCACTCAAACCAATATGAAGTTCAATGAAGAGAAATTTCAACTACTTGAGGAAATTAAAACTGTATCACGGTATAAAATAAATTCTAACCATTCAATAGAGCGATAAGTCAGAGGATCTCATCTTCAAAGTCCACAACAATATATCTACCGCATTTGCAAAAAAAAAAAGACGGGATGGATAATGAGAACCTTTGAAGGTTCTCTTTATCCACTAAGGGAAGCCAATCCCATGATGATTCTCTTAAATCGCTTTTTCCCTCCTAGCTGGAATACTGCTGTACACTAACTGCCCCCTTTCCCAAGTCAGACAAAATTGCTGACTTGGAGAGTGTACAAAGAACTTTCACGGCACACATAAGTACGATAAAGCACCAAAATTTAAACTAGGAACGATTGAAGTCCCCTTGATTTGTATTCACTGGAGCGCAGGCGAGAAAGATACAGGTTAATATACACTTAGAAAATCCTAGAGGATTAGTACCAAACTTGCACACGAAAATATACTCCTCATGAAAGGAAAAGACTCGGCAGGAGAGGGCAACATATCCCTAATAAAAAAGCAGGGGTGCCACGAGTACATTGAGGGACAACATAACAGGTGTCAGAGGCCCAAGACTGTTCAATTGCCCCCCAGAAATATATAAGGGGGGAATTATCAACGACCCCTGACTGTTCCTCAACAAGGCACTGGCTGTGGTTCGTACGGCAGTTTGCCTAAGGCCAGCAGAAACAGCCTAGTTGATCAGATCCTGATCTACCCCGAAGCCTGGTCTCAGACCGGGCCGCAGGGGCGTGACCCCCGAAACCCTCTCCAGGTTTACTCCAGGTAGGGTTCTGCAAAGTTAACTACAGGGTCCTACAAAGTTAATTTACAGGGTCTATATGACCCTTGTGGGTTTAGCGCTTAGTTACTATTATAATAATTACAGGATCATCGTATGTAGATGCTACCATAAAAAGATTGGGAGAGTAAGGTCAACCTTGAAGGTGAAATTAAGTAGATGGTACCTAGAAGATTGTTAGAGTAAGCGTCAAACTTTGAAGGTGACTTTAGGTAGAGGGAAGGAAGCGAGCGAAGACTGCCTAGAGTAAGGTCGACACTTGGGAAGGAGGACTCAGGGTAGTATGTACCATTTGAAGATTTAGAGAGTTAAGGGCATAACTTTGAATACAAAATAACCGACACATAAAGAGAGAAGCTTACGACGACGTTCGGTCCGGACTTGGACCCATTGACAAAGTCACACTAACAGAAGTGGAAAAAAGGGCGGCTATAATTAGGCAGAAGAGGTGGGGGTAGTAGTAGTAGATGTCAGTACAGAATGGTATATATTACTCGACAATGGTGAAATTAAGGAACATGCTCAACAACCCGGGATTCCCTATCATAGACGTTTCCCATTCCAGCCAACACTGGATGGCAAAACGTCCACACACATAAGACTAACCAGACAGTGCACATGTGTCTTAATTCTTTCAGTAGTTGTAGTATTAGTAGAAAGAGGTAGAGAAGTAGTGGTAGTGGTTAGAAGTGGGAAATAAGGAGGACGAGCCCAGTCAATACTAAGAAGGGGAGCACTGCATAAGAGACGAGCGAGGTGCCCATGCTGAGGGAGAGCAGCGCACAGAGGTGCGTGAAGGGGGAGAGTGGTGAATAAATGAAGAAGAAAGAAAAAACGAGAACAGAAGAGAGATAGACAACCAGAGGAGAAAAGGAAAGAGGGAAAGGGAAGTGGGAAGCAGAAGAAAAAGAAAAAGAAAAAATGAGGGAGTCAGGTTAAGTCACGGGTGTTCTGAGGTTTGGGAGCATTTTTTACAATGTAGTGGGAGAGGAAGGCATTACAGAGACGAAGCCAGGGCTAAGATTCTTACATGGAAAGTTGTGTATTAGAGAGGATTCAACTAGACGCGACTGTTCGAGTTGGAAGAGGGAACACAGTTTTAGCAGAAGAAGACAGTCAATAGGATGGCTATGATCTCTGAGTGACAGATAAGGAGATGTTAGTGTCGAGAAAGACAAAACACTATTTTTGTGTGCTACCTAAGTCTTTCTCAGAAAGAGATTCGACCAGTTTTCCGAAGTATTGAAAGAGGACAGGAGGAAGCAAATATAGCGTAGAACCCAGGGGACATCTGTAGAGGGAGGAGTGTATGAACGAGATTAGTGCGAAGTGTGTTAGTCTGCGGAAGGTAAGCTTGATATCTAAGGGACCGGAGAGAATTGTTGAGATTCAGAAAAGACCGGAAATGTACGGAAGGCAGAGGACTGAAGAGTTCCCAGGTGTAGAGTTTGGGAGAGAAGAAATTGCGTGTTAGCACGTGAGAGGGCAGAGTCTATGGAAGGGGAAAGGGTAGCCAAGACGGGGGAAAACGATATGAAGAGTGGAAATTTCTGTGGAAGTGAAACTGGGATCACAGTTGCGGAGGGCACGGTGAGGAAAGAGGGTAGATATGATCACTTTTCTTGTAAGGGGATGCATGATAGGAAAAGTGTGAATGTACTTGCCACTGTGCAATAGGTTTTCGGTTAAACGGAAAAAGGAAAAACCTGTATCTGAGCGGTGGCTATTGGACATCAGAAGGAAAGGAAAGCAAGGAATTAGATTCCCTTTCAGCTTTAACTTAATGGAAGGGCAAGATTAAGTAAGAGCTTCAAGGAAAAGGTTGGAGAGACTGGAGTCATGATGGGCCACAGAGCAAAGATGTCATCCACATAGAGGAGCCAGAGGGTTAGGTAAGAAGAACAGTCTCGAGTATTCCATGTAAAGATTTAGGCAAGGGCAAGGAGTAGAGAGAGAGAGCCATAGCGACACGAAGGTGTTTGAGATATATATATTTCCCTTGGAAGGAAAAGGAGTTAGAGTCCACACAGAGGGGATAAGATCAAGAAAGACATTAGTAGGTTTAGGGAGAAGATGAAGAAACGGCTTCTGGTCCTTCCTCTCTACGTGATTCAAGGACATCATCATGAGGGACATTGGTGAAGAGGGACTCAACGTCTAACTGTGTTCCCTACTTCCAACTCGAACAGTAGAGCCGTCTAGTTGAATCCTTCTCTAATATACAATCTTTCCTTGTATGAATCTTTGCCCTCGGTTCGTCTCTGTAGTGTCTTCCTCTCCCCTACATTGTTAAATATGTTCCCAAACTCTCAGAACACCTCCGTGAACTTAACCTGATCTCCTCATTTTTTTATCTTTTCTTTTTTCTTCTGCTCCCTTTCCCTTTCCTCTTGACCTTTTTCCTCTGGGTTGTACCTTTCTACTCTTCTGTCTGTGTTTCTGCTCCTTCTTCATTTATTCACCACTTCCCCTTTCACGCACCTCTGTGCACTTTGTGCTCTCCCTCAGTGGGCACTAGCTCTCTTGCAGTGCTCCCCCTTCCTTTGTATTTGACTGGGCTCGGTTCTCCTTCTTCTCACTTTTACCACTACCACTACTACTACCTCTTCTTCTACTTTCTTATACTACTACTGATGAATTATGACACATGTGCGGCGTCCTGGTTGTCTTTGTTGTGGACGTTTCGCCATCCAATGGCTGGTCTGGATGGCGTAATACTGTATACGTTATTGGATGCAAGGGTCGTTGCGCATGTGTCTTAAGAACATATGAACATAAGAACGATCTGGAACACTGCAGAAGGCCAGAACTGGCCCATGCGAGGAAGGTCACCAACGTCTCCTACGGCTTAAGACAATGCACCCAAACTAGTCAGGTCAGGTCGGCATTGATTAAGGGTAGGAATATTATACACGGCAACCGAGGTAGCACAAGCTATCAGGTCTTAACTCACACCCACCCAATCTTATCATGTATTTATCCAACCTAATTTTTAAAGTACACAAACTTTCTGGGCCTCTATAATCGAGATAATTGGAGTTTTGTTCCACTCATCCACAACTCTGTATTACCAACAGTACTTTCATATATCCTTACTGATTTCTGTAAATTGTTTCCTACTTAAACCAATTGCTGCGAGTCATGTCCTAGAGCTAGATATTTTCAGAACACTATTTACATCCCTTATGTATCCTGTCTTCCAATTTATAACCTCAAATCATATCCCCCCTAATTCTACTGTCTTTTAGAGAGTGCTGTTTCAGGGCACAGACTTGTCTATCCTCATAGGGAAGGTTTCTGATACAATGGGATCAATGTGTCATCCTCTCTTTGTACATTTTCAGAGAATTTTTTATCCATTCTGTAATACGGTGACCAAAAACTGTGGCAGCACGCTCATCTAAACGAGGCAACCAGGATGTATAGAGTTGAGGAAAACCTTGAGGACTCCTATTATTTATGCTTCATTGATATTGAAGCCAAAGGATTCTATTATGCTTTATTGCGAACTACTTAGCATGTTGTCTTGGTTTCAGATTACTGTATCAGAAACGTCCAGAAGAGATAGAATTTTTGCCGCAATCCCGTAATATTAAGCGTCTACAATTAATTTAGTTTATATGGTCGGCATGGTTATTGTCCTGTCAGAACATTAGAACTTTGCATTTGTCTATATTAACCGCATCTGCCACGCTCTCCGTCCACTGCATCAGGTCTATTCAAATCTCCTGGAAGTGCTCCGACCTATGATGTGTCCTCGTCAGAATGAATTTATCGACGGGCCTATTTTTGGGTTTCATCGCAACACTTGCTCGATGCCCTCTATCTTGTCGTTTATGTAGATTGTGAACAAAGCAGGGGCGCCCAACGAATCTGACCCTGTGGAACAAAGTGTCGCATGACGCTTCCCCACTCTGTTTTCTTCCCCATTAGATTGCAAACTCTCTGCTGCTATTGTCAACCATGCCCTCTATCCGGGATAAAATCTTCTTCTCCTATTCCAGGCTTTAATTTTCCTCAATAGTCTCTGATGTCCTTATGTACACAAGATCATATTCATTACCATGATCTACCTCCTCACAATACCTAGTGAAATGTTAATAAATTCGTATGGGCAGGAACGACCCCTCCCCTTTTGTAAAACCATGCTGAGATTCGTTGATTATTTTATGTTTTCAAGGTGGTACGAACTGCCTCAGGCAATTATTGATAGTGCTTTTCAATACAAATTTTCCCACTATGGAGAGTTAGGCTTATTGGTCTATAATTCGAAGCTAAGGTACCTGTCACCTGTTTTTGAAAATAGGTATCCATTTGCATAGTTCACTTATCTTGGCACCATGCCAGTTTGTAGAGATATGTTGAAAAGATTAGCCAAAGGTGTGCTAAGCTCCACTTTACATTCCTTTAGAACCCTTGCATACAGTTCATCAGGCCTGGGGATTTGTTAGGTTTTAATTTATCTATTTGCCTAAGGACCATGTCACTTGTGACCCTAATAGTGCACAGTTTATTATCGTCCTGTTCTACATAATTTATCATTACTGGAATATCGCTGGTATCCTCCTGTGTAAAAACTGAGAGGAAGTATGTGTTAAAAATTCTACACATTTCCTTATCACTGTCAGTGAGCTGACCCGAGGAACTTTTGAGTGGGCCTATCTTGTCCCTGATCTTACTTCTGTATACCTGAAAGAATCCTTTTGGGTTAGTCTTCGATTCTCTTGCAACTTTAACCTCATAATCTCTTTTTGCTTTTCTAATTCCCTTTTTTATTTCTCTCTTTAACTGAATATATCGATTTCTCAATTGCCCCTCTCCTCTTTTGATTTGCCTATATATGCCTCTCTTTTGACCAATCAGATATTTTAATCTATTGTTCATCCATTTAGAATCATTTTTGTTGATCTGATTTCCCTATTTGGAACATAATTTGACTGAGCAGCTAGAACTATGCCCTGAAAAGCATCATATCGGCAACCATCACCACCTACCTGATCCTTAGTCGGGTTATTCCAGTTCAGCCCACCTAAGTAATTTTTCAGTCCTATAAAAATCACCAAGCGAAAGTCAGGGACGGAGACTTGATTGCCATTATTAGGGGAATTCCATGATATATTAAAACTGAGTGATTTGTGTTTCATTTTCCCCAAGCTCATCTTTAAAACCTCAAGATTATTAATTAGTGTTTCCCTACTGGCAAGAACCAAGTCAAGGAGGTTATTTCCCCTAGTTGGCTCTGTCACAAACTGTTTTAAAAAACAATCCTGGATCGTATCAAGAAAGTCACCTGACTCTAAATTTCCTGTCAAATTGCTCCAGTCAATTTTGTCTATAGTTGAAATCTCCCATTAGCACAACATTTTCGTATGTAGATGCCTTACGAATTTCGTCCATAGAAGTTTACTGCACTCCCTATCAAGATTTGGGGCCCTGTAAATCACACCCAAAATTAGCTTTTCTCGGTCCTCGAGAAGCTGTAACCAAACAGATTCAGTGGCTGACGCTTCTAATTTAATATCTTGTCTAACACAACAATTTAAATTGTCTCTGACATACATCGCTACTCCACCACCTTTCTTGTTGACCCTGTCAGTGTGGAATAATTTATAACCTTGTATGTGACATTCAGAGGGCATCTCTCTATCTTTCAGATTGAGCCAGGTCTCTGTTATAGCAATAATATCTATGTTTCCTGCACTTGCAATTAATCTTAGCTCATCTATCTTATTTTTTTACACTCCTGGTATTAGTATAGTAAACCTTAAGGAGCTAGTCCCTTGCTGCCCTCTGCTGTCCCCCTTTGTTTGCTGACCTGATCTATTGTCTTTATTGATAACTTCATGCTGAATGCCTTTTATACATTTACTGTTTCCAACCCAAGTGTTGCAACCTGCTTGTTTCCCACACACACCCATACCTCTATCTTCCATCAGTTTAAAATCATAGGCACTTCACCAATGGCCTTCTCAATCGAGTCTGCAAGTGCTACCACCCCAGCCCCAGAGAGATGTACCCCATCCCTTGCATACATATCATGTTTGCCATAAAAGTTGTTCCAGTTGTCAATGAATGGGATTGCAAGTTCCTTGCAGTATCTGTCTAGCCAGCAATTTACACCAATTGCCCTAGACAACCATTCATTTTCTACTCCCCTTCTAGGCAAGATGCTACATATGATTGGGATCCCTCCCTTAGACTTAATGAAATCTATAGCTGACCTGTACTCATCTAGCAGCTCTTCTCTCCTACCCTTCCCAATATCATTTCCACCAGCACTGAGACAGATAATGGGCTTTTTCCCATTACCTGACATGATATTATCCAGCCTGTTGACAATGTCCCCAACACCAGCTCCAGGGAAGCACACTCTATCTCTCATCTTCTTATTCCTATTACAAAAAGCACGGTCAATATATCTTACCTGAGAGTCACCAACCACAAGAATGCGCTTACCTCCATTACAGGGGCAGTAGTACCCTTACCTTCACTGGCCACTGAAGTACATTCATCCTGAAGAACAGAGAAGCGATTTCCTACCTTCAGATCTTAAAATCTTAACTTTTTTTACTCTATGCCCTTCCT
>NW_026467352.1:0-13570 GCF_026875155.1 Cherax quadricarinatus
AAAAAAGGTAAAATTTACACCTATGTTAGCAAAAAAAATAGAAAACCCTTCCCCCCCTTTCTGAGCTTCATTCATCAAACTTTTTGGCAGCCCTTTTTTGAACTGGTTCATGCTAGCTGGTTTGACATGTGCGGGTAGTCTGTTTCCCTTCCATTATTGCTGTACAAAAAAAGGGTTTTTTGACGCCTGGTCAATGATGGGGGAAATACAAAGTTGTGCTCTCCCCCCTAGTACTATGATTTTTTTGGGTTTCCCCAAACCCTTGACAAATTTTGACAGCAAATATTCTGGACATTGTTTGTGAGCAATTTTAAAAAAAAATGATTTAGCTTCAGTTGTTTTACTCGCCCTTTGGTTTGGAAAAAGGGTAAAATAAAAAACCGGGAAAAAAAGACTGGCAATGTTCTCATCCCTTTCCTCTTAAAAAAGCAAAGACCTCATAAAGACGGGGGCCAAAAATCCGGGCATAAAGCCTTCCATCTCATATTAAAAAAAAAATTTAGAGGTACTTCTAAAAAATGTTGAAACTAAATAATTTTAATGACCAAAATATTATGAGGTGTTTCCCCTTTTTAAAACCGAGTAAATTAATAATGCATTAACCAAAAGGGTCGATCAATGCTCCTGGAGAGGATGGTAAACCCTATAAATTTTCCAGAACTCAAAGGCAGTGCCTGAAAACCCCTTTTTGTTTGGCACTGTATAATCTCATTTTAATTGAGGGCGTTTTTCCTACTTCCGGCCCAAAATAGTCTCATTGTGCCTATCCCTAAGCCCCAACAGCCTATACTTTGGGGCCGATCTCCTTAACTAGTTTTCTTTCAAAACTTTTGAAAGAAGATGCTTAACAGATTGTACAAACAAAAACAGACATCAATTTTTCCCCCACCCTAGGGGGTTCATAAAAGGGAAAAAGTGTGCAAACTGTTTTTCCCAAACCTTTTTCTCACTCACACACCTCTACTTTTTTTAAAACCACTTTTTTACTAAAATTGCATTTGAATTGCAACAAAAACATTTTATACTACATGAACTAGCCAAAATGAATATTGGTGGTAGCTTACTCGCGGATAATGGGAAACCCTGTAAAATAGAGTATCCTCTGTCCTTTACCAAGGCTTCAGGTGATTCTAAAAAAATGCCCTTTAGGTAAAAAACCGCGGGGAGGAGTTTTTAGTCCCATCTATTTAAATTCTGTTTAATGCTCCCTAAATCTCACCTGCCTCACCAAACATATAGCTATAAGCATGCTGATGATATCATGCCATACAAAGGGCATAAGAAATGAATACCATTTTTAATGAAGTTCAAAAAAATTTGTAACGACTGGGCCTAATAATATTTTCCTCTAAAACAAAATATTAACAAGCAAACGACACCCCCCACCCATCTTTTTTGCAGGGTGAAATCATACTACGTTAAAACTTACAGATATCGGGTGAGAGTACCCTTTAAAAAATCCACCAACCAAAACTAAACAAGAAATGCAAAGCAGGCAAAATGCTTCAAAGCTTTGCGGCTACAATCCCAACTATGGGAATGTGAAATCGTAGAATGAGTCAAGCCTATGTAGGTCCTTAATTGATTATGGTCCCATTTTGATATTAGCTAGAAAATTTTCCCCCTCCGCCCTTGGGAGTTAATGCAAAAGAAGCTCTCAGGACTATTCTTGGCTGCCCCAGATCTAAAAATTTTTAACAGAGAAGGAGCTTGGATTTCTAAAATCAGTGATAGTTTGTTGAAATTAACAGTATGGTTTTAGAATTGAGAAACGAACCAACACTGTACAGTGAATCTTAACCAAAGGTCTAAGGTAAAACAAAAAAGATCTAAATGGATTGGAAAACGTGAAAATTGCATTAATTTTTTTATAACCTCATGAACTGTACACTGTAGGCAACAAGACATTTCACCCCCCATGGAAGATGTGTTCTTTAAATCACATACCTACAAGCCCCCCCAAGAACTCATTGCAGTAACCCCTTTCCCTTAAATCCTTGTTAGAGCAACGCTCAAGAAGAAATTTTTCGCCTAGCGGATAAAATTTATCACAAGTTATATACACTGATGGATCTAAACGGGAGTCTTCTGGCAGGGCTGCACTCTCTTTTTTGCCACCTCCCTATTTAAAAAACGATAATAAATTTGTTGATTAGGCATAAGAATTAACAACTGGCGTCTACACTGCAAACTGAATTTTTTGCAATCCTAATGGCGCTAAAGCAACCTATGACACTGAGCTTGACTCTATCATCATTACTGTTTCTATGTCATCATTGAAGGCTCTTGGCTCATATAATGACTCCAACAACATCTCTTTGGGGGAACCAGTATAGAACCAAAATTAGGGAAAAAGGGAATTAAGTAAAATTGCTAGGATCCCACCCACACATTGGATTACCCTTTCATGATAAATTTTGATATTTAGCCAAGAAGATATCCAGAAGGAGAACGTGAATATAACTTGGTAAACTGTGTCTACATTAGGAAAAATATTAAAGAAAGTAAATAAGAAGATGATTGTTATAGGAATGCAGTTAGAAAGCCAAAGAAGATTATAACCCACTATTAACATGAACGTAGATAATATTTTTATGGAGCAACTTGCAAGTGAACAACGACTGATGTAGGGCCGGGCTTAGGGTTGGTTAAAAGAAACTTCTGGCTTTTTGGGAGACACACAGATGATGATCAAACTAAATGAAATTATGTATCAGGCATATGGCACTGTCTTGAACACTAGTGCTTAATTTTCCACTTATTGAGGAATACAGAGACAACAGTAAATAACCTATTTGGGCATGTCAAAATCTTTTTTAAAGAAAAAAGAACCAATATACAAGCAAATTTCCTAAATTGCTTGTAACAGATAAGTGAACTATAGATATTAATATAAATCCAGTATTCCTGTTTAACCCTTTTGGGGCCTATTTTTAGGCCTTTTGTGTATCCATATGCCCCCGCGCTAACCGTCCACAGGGTGGATAGGGGGGCACAAAAAACTACCCTTCGGTGGGAAAATCTAAAAAAAAAAAAAAGCATATCCAAATGAATCAACACATCAGGGGCTTGCAAAATTGCAAAAAGAGGAGGGTTCTAGCAAATAACCCCAAGGACCGCCTTTCGGGGTGAGAGAAAGGGAGGGGAAAGGAGAGCACCGGAAAAGACCAGGGGACCCCAAGGCCAACGTGCCCTTTAAATTATGAAGAAAAGGGCCCGTGTATGGGGACTTCACAAGTTATGTAAAGGTAAGATTTAAGATTTCGTTCGGGTTTTTAACCCCCGGGGGGGTTAGCCACCCGGATAACCCAAGAAATCAGTGCCATCGAGGACTGCCCAACTTATTTCCATTGGGGTCCCTTAAAAGTCCCCCAGATGCGACCCACACCAGTCGGCAAAAAACCCGGTACCTATTTTGCTGCTAGGGGAACAGGACAACAGGTGTAAGGAAACATGCGAAATGTTTCCACCCCCCGGAATCGAACCCGGCCCTCCGTTTTAAGCGGGAGCTTTAGCCACCAGGGGCCAACGGCCAACGGGGGTCGTTAAAAAAAACGCATTTAAAAAGGGAAAAACACCTTCAAATAAAAAGGAAACCATCACTTATACTCATCCCAATAATTCTAGGGAAACTCTGGTTCATCCTTCAGAAACTCAGGGGAAAAAGTAACAAGGCTAATTCCTTGGGGTACACACATTTTAAAAACAGTTTTATAATAATATATTAAATATATAAATATAATATATATATATTATATAATATATAATAAATAATATATATTATATATATATATATAATATAATTTTATATTATATAATATAAAATATTAATAATATTAATAAATATTAATTAAAATATATTATAAATAAAATATATATATATATATATAATTTTATATATATATATATATAAAATATAATATATATATAAATATATATAATAATATTATAAATATATCACACATCATTTACACTCCAAAAAAACTTTTTTTCGAAACCTCTTTAAACACAAGACACAAAACCCTCTTCGACATCTCTCGGTCCCTCCGACTCTCCTAGCAAAAAAAAAAACAATGCGTAAAAAGGCCGTAAGATCTGGAATTCATTGCCCGAATCATCAAAAGGTCCCCTGTATGCCAATTGATTTAGAGCTATTGTTAAAAAAACTTCTCCTCTCCGTAACATAACTAAATCAGCACATCCAACTCCGTCCTTGTTCCTCTTCCTCCAACTCCCATAGAAAATTAATTACTCATCGTTTCAATTCAATTCAATTCAAGTTCATTCTCTCTAAGGGTTACAATGCAGGGTTTACAGGTTTTGGGTATCGTGTGGTTTACATGTTATAAAATACTAATTACAGAGGGGGCCACTAGGTCCCTAGCATGGCTAGGCATTTCGAGCAGACTTAGATTAATTCTTAACATTAAATTTTTTTTTTTTTATTCGCCGGTATTCTCCCGGCCCGGGTCTTTTCCAAGTAGTGGTGACCCGGCCTTGGCTTCCTATCTGGGGAGTGTCTCGAGACTTAAGTCTCCCATGGAAGGAGGTACAAGTACCTCCTCATCTTTGGGACCAAGTGTCCCCAGGCCTAGCCACATTCCCCGCCCTCACGGGGCTCGTAGGGAGAAGCTAGGCCTCTGGTCTGCCATCTACCCCGCCTCAAAGGGGCTCGTGGGGATGGCAGTCTTATGAGCTGCAGATGGTAGCAAGCTCAGGCATTCATATTAAATCCTTACAGATTATGGTATTAAGGCTAAGTGACTACATCATAATTTGTGAGTTTAGCAATGTGAATGCTTTTGTTTTGGCACAATACTAAGTGTCTAGATTGGAGTATCATAGGCAAACTTATGACTAGTTAGGATTTATTATTTTAAGATTAAGATTAGTATGGAAAATTTTCTAGGGGTGTTACCTGTACGTACCTCAACATTACATGCATACGAGTAATCTCATTGGGAGACAACAACTATATTGTTTACCGTAGTCACCCCGTGTAGACATGTGAGAAAACTTAACCACCTCTGGTCACTGTGTGTGTACTCACCTATTTGTGGTTGCAGGGGTCGAGTCCTAGCTCCTGGCCCCGCCTCTTCACCGGTTGCTACTAGGCCCTCTCTCTCCCCGCTCCATAAGCTTTATCAAACCTCGTCTTAAAACTGTGTATGGTTCCTGCCTCCACTACGTCATTTTCTAGGCTATTCCACTGCCTTACAACTCTATGACTGAAGAAATACTTCCTACTATCTCTCTGACTCATTTGTGTCTTCAACTTCCAATTGTGGCCTCTTGTTTCTGTGTCCCCTCCCTGGAACATCCTGTCTTTGTCCACCTTGTCTATTCCACGCAGTATTTTATATGTCGTTATCATGTCTCCTCTGACCCTCCTGTCCTCCAGTGTCGTCAGGCCGATTTCCCTTAATCTTTCTTCATAGGACATTCCCCTTAGCTCTGGAACTAACCTTGTCGCAAACCTTTGTACTTTCTCTAGTTTCTTGACGTGCTTTATCAAGTGGGGGTTTTCCAAAAGGTGCTGCATACTCCAGTATGGGCCTGACATACACGGTGTACAGTGTCTTGAATGATTCCTTACTAAGGTATCGGAATGCTGTTCTCAGGTTTGCCAGGCGCCCATATGCTGCAGCAGTTATCTGATTGATGTGTGCTTCCGGAGACATGCTCGGTTTTTATACTCACCCCAAGATCTTTCTCCTTGAGTGAGGTTTGCAGTCTTTGGCCACCTAGCCTATACTCTGTCTGTGGTCTTCTGTGCCCTTCCCCTATCTTCATGACTTTGCATTTGGCAGGATTAAATTCGAGAAGCCATTTGCTGGACCAGGTGTCCAGTCTGTCCAGGTCTCTTTGAAGTCCTGCCTGGTCCTCATCAGATTTAATTCTCCTCATTAACTTCACATCATCTGCAAACAGGGACACTTCTGAGTCTAACCCTTCCGTCATGTCGTTCACATGTGTTTGTGTGTGTGTTTGTGTGTGCGTGTGTATGTGTATGAGTGTATATGAGTGTGTGTGTGTATGTGTGTGTGTGTATGAGTGTGTGTGTGTGTGTGTGTGTATGAGTGTGTGCGTGTGTATGAGTTTGTGTATGTGTGTGTGTGTGTGTGTGTGTGTGTGTGTGTGTGTGTGTGTGTGTGTGTGTGTGTGTGTGTGTGTGTGTGTGTGTGTGTGTGTGTGTGTGTTTATGTGTGTGTGTGTGTGGTATGAATTTGTATTGTGTGTGTGTTGTGTGTGTGTGTGTTTTCTCAACAATCAATATTTGCACCAATAACTCACTACAGTTGTGACCGGGTGTGGAAGTGTGAATTGCTCATTACACTATAATTTGTTCATGATTGTAGCCATGTATAAACGTAAGTAACCATTCTTACAGGATTCATTACCTTTGTAACTTGTGAGTTCATTACATTTGTACCTAGTTCAGCCATCACAACTTTGGGGGCCCAGTCCCTGGACCCATTACGTACCTCTGTAATCTGTAAATACCTTTGTAACCTGTCATGATTGTGACTAGACCTACCTGGAGTTCATTACCTTTGTAAATTGTGAATTCATTACCTCTGTAACTTGCTCAGCTATCAAAACTTTGGAGTCCAGTCCCTGGACCAATTATGTACCTCTGTAACCTTTTGACTACCGCCTACAGGATGGGTATGGGGTGCATAATAAACATATTAAACTAAACTCTGGTCACTGCAGGTGGCCCCTTCGACCTCAAAATCTTATCCATATCTATCCGAGACCAGTATAAATTGGATAGCACTCACAAGTACGGCGCTACTAATTAATTGTGGACTGTATAGATTATATTTGTTTAACTGAATGAAGGGGGGGGGGGGAGGTTATACATGGATATACCCATCAAGGAAAAACACTTGTACATAATCCCACCACTTACCAGATATTCTCTGGTGGTCACTTGAAGTAGCTGGATCACCCATAACCTATCCAATTACAACATACCTAACTGGCCAGTATCAGTCTGCTATAACTAGAAGGGTTACTTAACTGTGGGTGATTGATGCTCCTTATTTCCTCCATTCACCATCACATTTCGATGTCCTGCTACACCGACACGGTTCTTATTCCAGCAGGACGAGGTATCCGTTGGTTTGTTCCGGTTTAGAAGTCGTGACTCCATAAAAACTTCACTATCTTCGAGACAGAAACACGAGATAAACAGATGCTCACTCTGAGAACGGCGACTCATTTCACTTCATACATTCTCTTAACTTGGTGTTATTATCACTGATTACTTCTTAGCCCACCATACGGTTTAATGTCTCCTAATTATTATACACATTGGAGGCCACTCCATTAAGATCTGAGACCGATGAGTGATGATTAAACCACGGGTATTTTTCCCCGGGACACAGTCCATGGCGATGCACCAGTCACCACCCGTCCTACCATTATTCACTCATTTTACCACTTTATTACGGTGGTCCCGTAAATCACGTTCCCTCACTCTTCACCAGGAACAGTTACGACACTTCCTATTATGAAGTGAGGCCTATATTAATCCTTAGGCCGCCGTGAACGCCAATTTCCTGGTCCCATGTTTTCACAGCCTCTTCACTACATTCAAAACACTCCCGCCGCCCCATGCCCAGAGTCGACCTCCTCCCCCGCACATCCGCGCAGGCGCAGAGGGAACACTGTTGGTTCTATTCTATTTTCAAATACATTTTTGACCCAAATCAACACATTAAACACCTATTAGGCACTATAGCTTCGGAAAATTAAAATATTTTCCACAATTAGTATTTCTGGGTTTATAGTCAGTGGGTGAGTGAGTGTAATTGTGAACCACCAGGTGGTTATCATGTAGTTAGTTGTTGGGGTGGATCAGGGAGATAAGATGTTTTCTAAATGTAGTTTTGAAAGTGATGAATGTGTCTGCAGTTCTAGAGTTTTCAGGTAGGGTGTTCCAGATTTTAGGTCCTTTGAAATACATTGAATTTTTGTAAAGGTTTAGTCGAACACAGGGAATGTCATAGAGATGTTTGTGTCTGATGTTATGCCTGTGGATTCTGTCACAACTATCAAGAAAGCATTTTAGGTCAAGGTTAATATTGGAATTTAAGGTCCTGTAGACATAGATTGCACAGTAGTAAGTGTGGATGTTCTGAACAGGGAGTAAGTTTAGATCTATGAAGAGGGGGGGGGGGTGTTGCCAGGGATGGGTTTTTAGTGATTATTTTTTTACGGGCGGCTTTTTGTTGGGTTATTTTGGGGCTTTGGTGTTTTTTGCGCATTTTAAACCCCCAAAGAACAGATAGCAAGGTGAGGTTGGTATATAAGTAAAGGGGGATAGTGTGAGAACGGCTTTTTTGGCGGCTTGAAAGAAACGTTTTTTGGGAAAAGGATCCCCACCTTTTTGGTTTACTATTTTTGTTATGTGTTGGATATGGGTGCTGAAATTTTGGGGGTTTGTTGTCGGGGTAAAAGGCCGGGAAATTTTTCCCTCATTTTTTTCTGGCAATTAGAGGGGTTTTTCGTCTTAATAAAAATTTTTAAGAAATTTCCCGTAATTTTCCAACCTCTCTTTCATTTCTTTCTATTAAATTTGAAGACATCGAAGAGCTTGAAAAAAGAGTCCCCATCTTAAAATTTCCCTCTTTTTTTTTTTTTTAAAATTCGCTACCTTTTATCTTGTGAATATAATTTTTATTTGAAATAATAAAAAATCCTAATTAAAACTAAAGAAGCAATTTGTATGCCCCCTTGGGGGTTTTGGGCCACTTAAAGTTTTTAAATATTTTTTTTTTTTTTTTGGCAATGTTTTACAATGTGGGGAGTAAAAATTGTAAATTAGTTAAGTACAAAGAAAGTTACGGGTCATGCCGAGGAATTTCGGGGCAAGACAAAAACCTAATTAAACAGACTATTTAAATTTAAATTTACTAATGTTTTGAGAAGATTAAATTATTTTTAAACACAGGATTTTTTTATTAATAGAGGTCGCAAATTTTTTTACAAAAATTTAAAAAATTTAATGGGTTGAGATATAGTATAAAAAAAAAATTACATTTTTAAAAATTTACAATTTTTGGAATTGAAAAAATTTTTTAAATTTGAAAAAATTATTCGTGGTTGAGAAATAAATAAATTTTTTGGGGAGTTTTTTTTTTGGGGGAAAAGGGGAAAGGTGAAAAAGTATAGCGTTTGTCGGGTTTAAATTTTTGGGTGAGAGGTGATTTCTAATGGGGTTTTAAAATTGATTTGTAGGCAGGCGAAATTTTTAATTTTTTTCGGGGGCAATGAGTTCCAGATTTTGGGGCCCTTTTATGTGCAAGTGCTTTGCATTTCTGCCAATAGGGAGAGAGGGGAACCCGGGGGAATAAAAGAGTGATTTTTTTGCCTTTTGTTGTCCCTGGGGTGTTCCTTTTGGTTTTAAACCCAAGGGGAAGTTTGAGAAAAGGGTTAATTTTTTAAATATAATTTTTCAATGTATGTATAGGACAATAATAAGTGGGATGTTTTGTGTATTAAGTAAGTTAAGGCTCTTAAAAAGCGTTTGGATTTCTGCTCCCCTAGGGGCGGGAATTTTGGTAATCAATCGCACAGAAGTTTTTTTGGGGGGAGTATTTAAAAGTTTAAGGTGATTTTGTGGGGGTTGCCCCCCGGGGAACTCTTTTTTCTTTAAGAACTGAAAGGGAAACCCCTCTCCCCGGGCCCTAAGTACACTATGGAGGGGGGGAAGTTTGGGAACTGGGGGAAATTCCACGGGCCATTTAAAACAACGGTATGGGCCCCCACTCCAAAAGGGGGTGGCAGAAAAGGCTTAAGCTAAAAACTTTTAGCCCAAATTTGGGGCTCTGCTTTCCCACATCATAAAATCTTTGAAATTGAAAGGGAAGCAGGATTGCAAATCCCCTGGCCCCCCCCAAAATCTGCAAAAACCCCAGGGCAAAAAAGGGTTTCAGGGCAGGTCGTCCTGCCCCCTCACAACTACTGGATCACTTTTGACAGGGCCCCTTGGGATGCCCCCTGGAAAAAATTTCAGAATGCGGGATGTAATATACACAGCCTTTGCAAAAGCATTTTGACAAAGGGGGTCATGGCGAAATTACCCCATAAAAAAACGTTCAAAAGGAATTTGGGGGGAAAAGTGGGGAGATGGACCCTTCAATTTCCTTACAAATCGAACACAAACGGGTAGTGGCCCAACGAGTTAAAAACGGGGGCCCTGCCCAAAGGGGAAGAGCTCTTTTCCCAAAAAGGCACATTTATCCCCCCCCACCCTTATTCCTTATCCTCATATCAACATAAACAGAGATGTACCCCACAGCCCCGTTACCCCCTTTGCGGATGTACAGGATTTTTCATGGGGCCCTTTTCCATCTGCTGAGGACGGGGTTTAAACCCCTCCAAGAAGAAAAAAAAAAGTTTTCCAGGGGGGGCAACGGTAAACAATATGATGTTAAATTGAGGACAAATTTTTCCCCTACTTTCCCTTTTTGGAAAAATGGAAAGGGGATAATAACTAGAACAAGATATATGGGCTTTCCCGGGCCCTACAAAAAAAGCGAAAAATAATGTAAGGGACCTGGGAGTAGTAATGTCGAGGATCCCCACTTTTAAGGATCCCCAAAAAGTGGGACGATCGCACGTTTCAAAGAAAAAAGAAAGGGGTGGTTTAAAGAAACGTTCAAAAAGGAGATGCCAAAACCCATGATGATCCTTTTTTAAATCACTTGTTCTCTCTAGGTTGGAAAACCCGCTGTACATTAAAATCTCCATTCAAACAGGTGAAAAAGCAGAAACTAGAGAGTGGGGGGAGGGGATCCTTTACTCAGTATAAGTTTTGTCAAGCACCTTAACTACTGGGAACGCTTGGAAGCACTTGGGTTTTTACTCGTTGGAAAAGGAGGGGGGAGATATAAAATAAACTTTCACTTGGAAAATTTTTGGAAGGAATGGTCCCAAATCGGGACACAGAAATTTACTCCCCACGAAAGTAAAAAACTGGGCAGGCGATGCAAAATGCCCCCAAAAAATACGTTTTGGGGCGCGGCGGCAGCAGTAATGCCTAGTTGATCAGGGCCCCGATCCCTCGGGAAAGGCCCCGGTTTGTGGACCCGGGGCCCCGGGGGCGTTTTTATCCCCGGAAAAACCTCCAGGGATGCACAAAAAAACCCGGGGCACTTGTACCGGGGCTTAGAAAGGATGCCCCACTGTTTTTGGGGAATTTCTTGGGTATTTGCCGCTGTGGGTCTTTAAAAATTTTAGACTTTCACTCCAAAGGGGGAGACCCAGAAATTTTTCCCTCTGTGCGTCTTTAACTGGGGGGAAACATTTATCGAAGTTAAGTGAACATTTGAAGCTCCCGGGTTTTTTAACAGCATTTAAGTAGGTTTTGTCTATATTGAGAGTAAGTTTTTTTGTTAATCAAACCAAGTAGAAATTTTTTTTTAGCTCGTCGTTAAAAAGTGTCCCGTTTTGTTAAATTGGGGGTTTGGGGGTTGAGAAAAACTAAGTAGTGCCCATTTTTGCAAATAAAAAAGGAAATTTAAAGGGGTTTAGGGTGCGATTTTGGGGTGTCATTAAAGTAAATGAGAAAGGAAGTGGGCCCCGGGGGCACTTTTCCCTTTTAGGACTCGAAAAAAAACAGGGTTTTTGTATGGAGTTAAACCCTTTTTTTTGTGTACTTTCTTTGGGTTTTTATTGCTAGGATAAGATTTTAAAATTTTGAGAGAATGTTTTCCCCTGACTCCCGTAATGTTTCAAAATTTTAGGTGCAATAGGTTATGGTCCCTGGATCAAATGCTCTTCGTATTTTCTATGAAAAGTCGCCCAAAGAAACTAATTAAATTTGAAAATAAAAATATACTTTTTTTAAAATGGTTTTTTTTTTTCTTTTTTACCCATTTGTTTTTTGCAATTTAAAAACTACTAATTTTTAAAAATCTTGTCGGTTCTTAAGTAACCTGGAACATTAGGATTAAAAATTTGCCCCCAAATGCATCGCTTTTAGTGGGTTTTCCCTTTTTTGCCCCAAAATAATATTTTTAACATGTGAAAAAACATTTTTCCTGTATATGCAGGAAAAAAGAATCAAATTTCTGTAGTTGTATTTGGCGGCAGAACCCGCATAAAATTATTTCTTTTTTGGGGGTTTTTATAAAATCAAATTTTTTAAAAAGTACATGGGTGAAAAAATTGGGGAAAGGAAAAAAGGATTTTTGTATCAGCCCATCCTTTAAACTACCCAAGGGGGGTAAAAGGAACCATCACGCTTAAGTCAAAAAATGTTCCTAACACCCCCAAAATTTTAAACTTCAGCTTCACATCCAGATGAGTCAAAGCCCCCTTTTTAAAAGGGGTAAAGGTTTCCCTTGGGGATGGGCAACACCTCAGCCTTTTTCCCAACTTCGGAGGGGAAAGTTTTAAGATAAGCCTCTCCCCGGGCACTGGGTGAAATATACGGTTTCCCATTTCCCACTGGGGTTTTCTATGTCCCTCACATGTCTACAAGTTTCTACCATCTTACTGGGGGCTGTAGGATGGCACCAGCTTCAGATCCTTGTGGTGTGGTGGATCATACACTGAGGGTTCGTGGAGTGGGAGGACTGAGAGTAGTGGATGCCTCCATTATGCCATTTATTACCAATGGCAATACAAATGCTCCTACTATTATGATTGCCGAAAAGGGCAGTGATATGATAAAACAAGAGTGGAAACGCTCAGCAGGACTGAATACATAAATTAGACCTATCAAATCAAGTCCTGGTCTCAGTCTGGGCCATGGGGGCATTGACTCCTGAGACCCTCTCCAGGTATCTCCAGGTATATGTACCTGTGCCTAAATAAACACACAAACATTTAATGTTTTACAAGAATATAATTGCATTTTTCATTTTTTTTCATTTGTTGGGGGGGGGGGTAAGGTATATATTTTATTATATCCACAACTTACCAAACTATATTTATTTAGGGGTTGAAAAAAAGGTATATTCCAGTATTTGCACCCATAGAACGTGAGGTAATCAGGTTCGGTCTAGGGAGGGAGACGGCAGTTCCATTTTCTTGGAAGGAGAGCACCCAATAAAATAAATAATGTGACTTATTTCCACTGGGATCCTGTCTCTTGAATCTTGTTATTTATATTTTAATAATAATAACTTTCAAATTACTGTACATACACAATAATTTGAAAGCACATATTCCACAGCTCGACTACTAGGGCACTCAGACCACATATTGGGATCCGTGGTTCAATCCTCGGTACATTTCCCTAAAACAGCTGCTGTCCTTGTTCACCTAGTACTAAAACAGGTACCTGGATGTTAGCCGACTGGTCTGGGTCGCATCCTGGAGATAAAATTGACCTATTTTTTTTTCCAGAAATGCTCTGCATAACAAGGGGCTTTCTATATATTAGTATGTCATTGATGTCAGCTATGGTGTGTATAAGGTGTACATGTACATGTACTTGCAGAAATAAGGATTAAATAATAAAATAATAATAAATAATAATAAATAATAATAAATAAAAATATTATTATTATTATTATTATTATTATTTTAATATTATTTTTAAAATTTT